>CM042438.1:13520289-13570289 GCA_023631565.1 Gymnocephalus cernua
GTGAATAAAGGTATTTAGCCATATCAAATTTAGGCAGTTATCTGTCAGTGTTGAAGTTTTTCTGCCCCCTAGTGGCCAATTCAGCTTTAATGTGTACAAAAATGGTGTCTTCTAACTTGTGAACATAAACAATGTAAAAATTACAGTTTTGAGTTCCATCCAACACATTCTGAGTGTTAAAGGGATACATGCTACTAGTAGACACTGGAATGGCTTTTTCCCCCCCACATTTGGAGTTTAATTTCTTGCCATTTGATGAATGTCCAATATTCATTCTATGTCCTTCACCGAAGTCTGAAAATAATATCTGGGTCTTTAGCTGTTAAATTCTTCATTATGTTCACCAACTAGAAGCTAACTTTGCCTATGTGCCGTTTGGTGCTGGGTAGGTAGTGCATTGTGGGATTATCAGAGCTTTTTTTTTTTTTTTTTTGCTGAAAATTACCCGCTTGTTTCAGCTGAAGACAACACTGATGAGAGCATATACTGTAGTCCAATAGTAAAAGTGTTCTGGGTTGTAAAACCAAAGCAATGAGCTGAAAAATGTTAAAAGATGCCATAGACTTTAGGCGAACTGCAGAGTGATAATTCGCAGTGGGTTCATGACTACAAGTGACCCCTTTCGCTTCACGCAGTCACTTGACCCATTGTTCTTATAAAAGTATTGATAAGTGCAACTTTAAAGTTCTCTCTCTTAAAAGTTTTCTTAATATCCTGCCCTTGCAAATTATCCAAAACAGCTATTTACTGTGTCTTGCTGTCAAAGGTAAATCTCAGCTGGATAGTTGCTATGGTAACATTGTGAATTATTGCTAAGCTATTAATACAAAATATCATGAAGTTTTGGCTGACAGCAACACTTTACTCATAAGCATAAATTACTCATTCATTTGTCCCCCTGCCCCAGACAGTCCCAGCCACTGTGAGGTTTTGACTTGTTGACCTTTCATATCCCTCATTAACGTAACAAGTAAACACCAGTTTCTCAGGTCTAATATGACCAAAAGGCTTGCTAATGTCCCTTAATAGGACGGATATGCAAATTATCTCATAATCACACTTCACACAGTTTGACGGCTGGTAGGTTTTGTAGAATCTCTGTAGATTGTCGGATGTCTAATTAATTCTGTGCTCAAACTTCATTAACATACTTTCGGAGCACAATTATTTGCATATTTTCCAGGCGTCTAGCCGCAGTCCTGATGATGAAGGTTATAAGGAAGATGCAGGCTGGCATATTTGTTTACAATCTTAACACACACATATTCATGCAGTCATACACAGCAGTGTCACAGCTGCCTAAACTGTATGTAAGCACATGGATCTGTCTGTCTGTCTGTCTGTCTGTCTGTCTGTCTGTCTGTCTGTCTGCATTATCGATTTTCGGATTGAACGTTGCGTTGGCTCATGTATATTCATGATCAATCAGCACTGAGTGCAGTTAAGCATAGCCTATCAAATTCTACCGCGACACTTCTGGATTTGCATATTTTAATTGCTGCTGCAACAAGTGTGCTACTGACGCATCACCTGCCTCTTACACACACACACACACACACACACACACACACACACACACACACACACACACACACACACACACACACACACACACACACACACACACACACACACACACACACACACGTTGTGTGACAGTGAGCTGCTTTTCCGTTCAATTTAGACTTCTAGGATATGTTGCTTTCAGTCTTTAATCCTCTCCCTCTCTGTCTTTCTATTTCACTTTTGCTAGTTATATCAGTAATTATTCTGGCTACTTTCCATTAGTCTGCCTGGAGGTTAATTTAGGTATCTTTGTGTGCGTGTGTTTATGTGTGTGTCATAGTGTGTGTCTCTCCCGGTGTAATTGCTTGTTAAGCCATTTCAAAAGCAGGTGCAGATTGTCTGAATGACTTCTCTGTTTTATAAGTAGTTAACTGCTTTAACCTGCCAACTTACGTGTGTGTGTGTGTGTGTGTGTGTGTGTGTGTGTGTGTGTGTGTGTGTGTGTGTGACGCCAGTCATCATGTCTGACCGCTCCCTTCCTGAAAACACACCTGAGAAAACACATGCTGCCATGCACATATGTGTCGGCACTCGGCACACACAGTGCCTTACAAAAGCATACATACATTTGTACAGGCACCGATGCATGTGTACAAGCAAACAGGCCTGCAAACACTCTTTTGAAAACACAACACACACCTCACACCCTTGCTGATGGATGATACCCGGCATCTCCAAAAAGTCAACCTTTCAGTCTGGGACCTTTTCTGAGTGATAGCGCTGTTGGTAAAACTACACTGGGGCATTAGTCTGAGTGCACTCATAAGTAAACCTATTAAACCTAACACAGATAACGCGAGACAAAGTTTGAATACTATGAAATACAGTATTGTATCTGTTTCGCAATGCCTTAATGTATTGACAATTGACATAAGACACATTGATTTTGCATTTAATTTGTTACTTCCTCTTTTCATACATAGAGCAAAATTAGTTTTTTTTCTTGACAGAGAAAGAAGGAACTACAGAATAAAGATAAGAAGCCATGTTGGCAAAAAAACTTTAACTAATATTGGAAACGTAAAAAATGAAATGAAAAATGAAAACCAGAAAAATAAATGAAAATGAGCTAATCAACACAGACTCTTGTGGGTGAAGATGTTTTCCTTCCAAAATGATTCCTGAAGACATTTGGACCTTAAAGGTGCCGTAGGTAGGATTGTGAAGATCCAGGACTTAGCCAAAAGAATTGAACATCGACAACTTCTCAGTCCCTCGCCCCTTTCTGCTAAAGCCCAAAACGGTCTCCTAAGCCCCTCCCCCCCACAAGGGAGAACGAATGCCCTGATTGGTGTATCTGAAGCTGTGGATTTTTGCAAATCACACTACAGGCTGTATGTGGTGCCAGAGGAGCTGGATTGTTTTTAATGACCTGCTTCATGTAGTTCTACTGGAACATAGGGTCAGTTTCAGCAAATATGACAGTTAGTTTTATAAGTCTTACCTACTGCACCTTTAATACTGTACAT
This sequence comes from Gymnocephalus cernua, assembly GCA_023631565.1. Lineage (NCBI taxonomy): Eukaryota > Metazoa > Chordata > Actinopteri > Perciformes > Percidae > Gymnocephalus > Gymnocephalus cernua. The sequence continues at coordinate 13,523,325 of CM042438.1, forward strand.
CCCTGTCGCACCCAGAGCCTGACCCAGCCACACCCAGTGGACTAGGAGTTCTAGGGGTGTCATGTCACTGTTCTTTCAGTGTCAGTGTTTTTTTTAGTTTCAACTTTCTGTTTTGGTGTGGAGTGGAGGGGACAAAGAGAGCGTGATTTACATGTAATCAGGAGAAAATGTCATGACATATTAAAGACATATATTAAAGAAAGGCTCTGTGTGTGAGAGAGAGAGAGAGAGAGAGAGAGAGAGAGAGAGAGAGAGAGAGAGAGAGAGAGAGAGACACGCAGACAGTCACACTGAGACACAGACAAATGCAGTGAAAGCATAAAATGTACAACAGTTGAGAAGACAAAAAAAACTGTGCTGGGGTTCCCTGTGTTCCAGCCTGTCTCATTGTAAATTCCCTCATTTTAAAAATGGCGAAATTCATTTCTCACACAGATGGGAACAGGCAAGGCTGATTTCATTAAAATACCCCATCTGTTAGAGAGAGAGAGAGAGAGAGAGAGAGAGAGAGAGAGAGAGAGAGAGAGAGAGAGAGAGAGAGAGAGAGAACAAACAAGGGTGAACCAAACAAAACAGTTCTCCTGTCCTGGAATAATTTGTTCCCCCTCCAATTTTGTGTGTGTGTGTGTGTGTGTGTGTGTGTGTGTATAGTAGTAGTACTGATGGGAGTTGAATTTGAACAGACAGGCTGCCATTGCTAGAAGAGGCAGCTAGAGAGAGAAACAAAAAATATGTGTAGGATGCAAGAGGGACATGGTGAGAAGGAGAGAGACGTGAAAAAGTGAAATATACAGCTGGAGCAGTGTAGTGGGTGGAAGAGTAAAAGAGAGAGAGAGTGACAGGTAGAGAGTTATAACTTTCCTAAGATTGTAAGAGGGGTGGAAAAAAGCCAGACAAGAATGCAGATATTGGGATGATTCTGCAAAACCGCTGATTTCATTTAATGATAACCTTCCTTTTACGTCCAATGCCAACAAGTTCTCAGTCTCTACAATATATGACATGCTATAAGGTTAGGGAAAGATTTTGGTTTTGGTAAATAAACAATGGTTATGGTTAGACAACTAACATTTGGTCAAGGTTAGGAAAAGATTGTGCAGTATTGTCCAATATGGAGGTAATTACCAGGATATTGTGGGGTCTGTCTACATTAAGCCAACGTTTTTCTTACCTGTAAAGTGAGCTTGTTAAAAGCTCTCTCCAGGCAGGATACATCTGAAAACAACACAGCCTGGAGTTTTGTGGTTGCCATAAGACAACTGTGAGACAAAGTCACTGCACCAAGAAATAGTCCGATACATAAGCCCCCTTAATACTATTCTTAAGGTTACTTTTATGCTTGTTGTATGAAAACGAACAGAAAAATATGTAAATAAGAACATCTAAATCTTTAATTTGGCTGTATCGAAAAAAGATAATGATGGCGAGTGGGAGGGGACAGAACAGAGGTTAGCCAGCTGTGACTCAGCAGAATAACCAGACTGTCTTTCCAACTCCATACCAGATGTTGAATGTGATGCACAATTTAATTGTTTGCCAATCGAGATCGAGGATAAAGTAAAAGTGTTTTCCTATTTCTTTTTTTAGACATTCCAGATGAAGATCTTCATGAAAATGACCTGAAAATGCAAGCATATATAGCATTGTCAAAATGATCTAACTTGGTGTACTCTGTTAGAGAATGAGTAAGAAACGTAATTTAATAACGGGTTAGATGGCTGGAGGAGGATGAGAAGAATTTAGAGATATAGCAAGAACTACAAGAGCAGGAACTGTATTATATAAATTGTATTTGATTTCAGATGCTTTGTTTTATTGAAACCTAATCTCTCTCTCTTGCGTGCGTGCATGTGAGGACATGTGTGTACATGGTCGAGCATGTGATTGATGTCCTAGTGGGAGTGAAGGGTGAGTTCAGATTGCTGTATAATTCATCTTGTATCCCTTTTTTTATTGCATTTGACCAACAGAATGTCCCTACAGAAGTAATAAAGTGTATCCTCTAAAAGGCATAAACTCTCAAAGAGGACTAATGAGGGGAGGAAGATGAAGAGATGCAGACTATTAACAGCTTCTGTTTCTGAACCTCTGGCCTAGCTCAGCCAGGCATGCTGCACCTCTAGACAGGGGAATCTGGTGTCCCGCTCAGTAGAAGTGTAAAAGTTCAACAAAAACTGCAAGTTCCATATCTTTCAGAGCTTCAAGGTGAATCTGCATGACCTCATTTGCTTTTTCAGGCCCAGAGGAAGACAGTTGTCGCCCCATTTAATGCTTGTTTTCACTGACAGCAGTTCTGCTAAACTGTGTTTTCCAGGAGGAAAGTGCTATATACTGTCGCTGCTGCAAAACAACTACAGAGGAGAGAGTGTTGTCTTTGGATGCCCTAACACGTTGCCACTTGTGAAAGGACATATGTAGGATGAGTGGCCTAGATGAGATTATGCCGTGTTCAAGTGCTGCATAGGGATATTAACTTATTTATTACTCTTTGTAATTAGTTTGAGCTGTATATTTATTTATGTGGTTTTTATAATGAAGGTAGAAGATTTCCCCGCGGGGGGCAATGAAATACATGAGAATGAAAATTAAGAGTCAGAGGAAGTTACATGGAGAAATAACCACGTCTTATTCTGATGAGTACACTGTGAATTATGGGATGGGTGTTGTTGACTGTATATTATAAGTATACAGGGAGACTTCAAATCTTATTACATACCACTGTATGTTTTTAATTGACATTTACAGCTTGTTTCGTGACAGATCAAAGTATTATTAGTATTATAGTATCATAGTACAGATGATAGAGCCAGAGGTTGGTATCATTTAGGCAAACTTTAAACGTAAAACAATAAATAAATGTAATGTATTACATATGCTTACATATACATTTGCTATAGTATCCTTGTTTTGATATAGAAGTGCCAAACATAACCTTTGGATGATAGAATGAACTTCCAAAACATACGAAGTACTTGCAATCCCATTTCCCAAACAACCTCAAAAATACCTCACAAACATCTCAGAAGGAAAAATATAAAATCCACAGAAAATCAGCCTCCTTTTTAAGCTAAACCACTTGCACTCAGTTCTTGCAGTTTCAAGGTAGTATTTTTCTCCCTCAGCCCCTCATTGAAGGCTAATTTATTTGAGTTTTTGGAAGTTTGGAGGTGACATGTCTGCCTGGGAGATTTCAACACATAACCCACACTTAACTGGTTTATTATTTTCCTGCAGAACTTTTCATGCATCACAACTTAAATAAAGCCCTCAAAATAAGATACACAGTTTAGAAAAATTTTAATTATTGAAGTTTCCATGGGCACAAATAGTTGGTAGTAACTGGTTTATAACATTAGTACCATAAACGTGTGTACAGTGTATGTCTGTCCTGATGTGCTGACGTCATTTCATAAAGGAGACTCAGCAGTAACGCCAACGCACAAAACACACTTTCTGTGACACACACGCGCACACACACACACACACACACACACAGACACACACACACACACACACACACACACACACACACACACACACACACACACACACACACACACACATAGTTAGTGATAATGCACACTGGGCATTTCTCTTTACAGTGAATTATGGTACACTGCGGTCTCATTGACTCTGTGCACAAATGTGTGAGTGTGGGTCTCTAAGTATGTGTGTATGCATAAGTGTTGAATTATGGCCTATACTCTGTGGTGTGTACGTGTGCATCTGCATGAGTGTGTGTTGAATTGAATTAAGGTATTGCGCTATCTTATTGACTTCAGTGGAGTCTCATTCATCACAACTTAACCATGGAAATAGACTTTATGGACAAAATGCTGTTTTAGCAGTGTGTGTGAGAGCCTGTGTGCATATGCAAGTATTTGTGTGTGTGACCATGGAAATACCCCTAATGAACATTACCTCATGAGAGAGAGAGAGAGAGAGAGAGAGAGAGAGAGAGTGTGCAGTGTTAGTGTATTTGTGTGAGATAAAAAAAAATGTTATTGCAGTTTTGATTTATTTCTGATTCATTCTACCTGCATCAAGAAATGATTTTTCCAGCAGCGATGCAATTACAGGTCCGTACCTGAAAGTGAACACACATACTACATGCACACACACAGCACAAAAAAGTTAGTTCACGTCAGTTAGAGAACACACAAAAAACAATTTATGAGGCTGTTTGAAGTAGCCTATAAATGCACACACAGTGTGTGCACACACAGTGTGTGCGCTCGCATGCACTCCTACACCTGCATACAATATGTACAATCCATTCCCACTGACCTTTTACTATAATAATAATATAGTTTATTTTTCTGTGTGTGTGTGTGTGTGTGTGTGTGCGTGTGTGCGTGCGTGCGCAAAGGTCAGTACAAAGTAAAAGTCCATGTGAGGTTTACACACAGGCAGACAGCAGGATTCATGTTCCCTAAAACAAGCTTACAATTTTTATACTTTTCTAGGCCAGAGCTGAAAGTTTAGTGTCCTGCAAAGAATTTAACAACAGCAATAATTTCTGCACCCTCTAAATAATATCCTCATGTGTGTTACGAGAGATGACAGGGCACAGCATGAGGAGGAGGAGATAACTTAAGGATCCAGCATCCAGAGAGCTTATTCATTCCAAGTGTATTTTCCACTGAGCATCGACACGTCAGCTGATGTTTACCACGGTTACCTCCTTTTTCTTTTTAGTGGTGTGGAAACCGAGCAGTAAGGGTTTGAGCGGCACAAATTCTTAGTTTTATTTTGATGTTTCCTACACTCATACACACATGCTTTGTGGCACTGAGTTTACCTCCACAGTGACAGCTCAATAACAGCAGTTGTCTCTTAGGTTTATTGTTGGCAGTACAATCCCACCTGCATTCTTTCTATATCTCTGTCCTGCTTTTAAACATGGAGCCTTCTCTCTTTCATATAATCATCCAGAAAAGCCTCCTCTCCTCTGTCCGTCTTCTGAGGTATTATGTCTTGTAAACTCCCCCATTCCCAATGCTCCTGCCCAGCTGCACAACTGCCACTAAGGAGATTTTATTTGTTCTGTTGAAGCTTAAGTGCTGGTCGATGCCCTTACATCTCCATCCAATCTCTTTTTTCCCCAATGTTTATCATGGCTGTTAAAACTTCTCAGCCCTCTCTTTCAGTCTTTGAATCTCTCTTCTCTTCTGCAGGGCTCAGGATTACTTGGCTGTAACAACAGTTTCTCACCGAGTGTTTCAGATGTAAATGTAAAAAAAAAGTTGAAGGGTACAGATCACATTTTATCCACATCCAACCATGGAAATATACATCAATAATGGTAGTGATGATACTTGAATTTAGCATTAACACAGCATAAAGCGGGCGCCCTGGTAACTCACCTGGTAGAGCGTGCACCCCATGTACCAAGGCTCAGTCCTTACTGCAGCAGCCCAGGGTTTAATTTCAACCTGCAGCCTTTTGCTGCATGTCTTCCCCGTCTCTCTCCCCATTTCATGTCCTATCAATTAAAGGCCAAAATGGCCCCAAAAAATTATCTTTAAAAATAAAAAAAAAACACAGCATAAAGTCAATAACACCAATAGGGACATGATAACCTAAAATCCTAACTACAAAACTAAAACTGCTCATGCCATTACTTTGACATGAGGTGTTGTGATGTGGTGATGTGTGCAGTCTAAGGTAGCCAATAAAACTAAAGCTGTAGACAGAAAGCAGAACACCATCACATAAAATACACTGATCAAACAGGTTAATTATAGGTGTGTTAGTGATTAACCGTTTAATTGTTAACCGAGAGTACAACATTTGACAGATTATTAAAAAGCATTTCCGCATGATAAAAGAAAAATAGGCTATACAATCTATTTCTTAACTGCTAGTTAAATTGCTAGTGCTAACTTTGCACTAGCAAGTTGCTCTTTTTTTTCTGCTCGTGGCTCTCTGCTGGATGGCGCTCACATCGGAGAGCTACGTGACAAATGCATTTAGATGAGGACTGATGGGTTAAATCTGCCGTCCTACACACCGTGTACTCCAGAAAGACACACAGCTGACAAGCTCACAGGTGGATGCGATGGATTCAGTTTTTCTACAGTTAAAAAAGACAAGATTGACAAGATTACAAAAACATTAAGATCCTTGACAACTGATGTTGGTCGAGTGATGTATTCCAAGAAAATGACACTGATTCCAACAATCTCTTTTTTGTTCAAAATCATAATTAATGCAAAATTAATATAAATGAATGTTAATAGTTTAGTCATTGTCTCACATTTATTTACAATTTCTTTTTGCAATTTGAAATAAAAAATGTGGCATTCACTGTCTCGTGGTGCTTAATGCATTTTTGACTCACAGCAGACAGTGACACACACACACACACACACACACACACACACACACACACACACACACACACACACACACACACACACACACACACACACACACACACACACACACACACACACACACACACACACAAATCTATAATTATAAACGGTGGCTGGCTTAGTTCATTGGCTCAGCATATTTTTGAGTACATGGTCAGAAGAGCATTCTCTGCTGTGTGTGAACTAAGCCAGCCACCGTTTATAATTGTAGATTGTGTGTGTGTGTGTGTGTGTGTGTGTGTGTGTGTGTGTGTGTGTGTGTGTGTGTGTGTGTGTGTGTGTGTGTGTGTGTGTGTGTGTGTCACTGTCTGGGGGGGGGGGGGAACCTGACTATTGTCTGGCTTTTTCTTTTGACTTCACCTGACCTCAATTTAGCTGCTGCTTGCCTCTAAATGCAGCGCCACCTTACACACCCACCCACACACACACACACACACACACACACACACACACACACAGACACACTTTTTTCACTTACTTTTGCCAATGTGTGCACACACATACACATCATTTGTCTCAGTCTCTCTCTCTCTCACAGCCACACACACAATTCTTGATATGAATAATACATTACTATATAAGAGCTGTCCTAAAATCTAGAGTGAACCAGAGACATTGAAAGAGGAGTGTGTGTATGAGAAAGTTGTGCTGCAGTTATCTCTGACTGTCTCTCTCCATGTCTCCCTGCATGTCTCTCGGTCTCGCTCTCTGAAGGCTGTCAGGTCAAATATGCCTACTGATGACACTGATCTGTGTGTGTGTGTGTGTGTGTGTGTGTGTGTGTGTGTGTGTGTGTGTGTGTGTGTGTGTGTGTGTGTGTGTGTGTGTGTGTATGTATGTGTGCGCCTGTGTGTGGGTGCTATAACCTCAGTGCCAGCTTAAAGTGGGTCCTCTGTTTAGGGTGGTGATGGCCCGATTTGTCTTCCACTTGTCAACTTCAGCTTCCCTAGAGATATCGAGAGAGAGAAAGCGAGAGAGAGAAGAGGAATAAGGGTTTCAGAAAAGAAATAGTGGATGTGTTTGTAAAATTGACTGCTGAAGCACATTTAGCTGTTTGTAAATTCAAGATGTTAGCAGATATCCTGTTTATTTACTTGAGCTGACAGCATGGTGTACTGTCAGGCGTAACATCATCATAGGGGAGGAATATCAGTATTGTAATACACTAAAATCAAGGTACATTACTTTAGTTGCCAATGAAAGATGATAGGGAGCATGTCGGAAATAGAAACCATAAATGGCGGTGCAGATGTAAGAGTCTGATCTCGCAGCACATATACAGCTAACAGTGTGGCAGCCAGAGTGAAATACTTCTGGTTAGCATTTGGGGGGGGGGGGACCAGACGTCAGTGCAATTTGCTGAAACAGAAGTGTCTCTTATTCTTCACTGTAAAGCGAAATTATCGGCATCAAATACAATCGAGGCAGTACTATTTAAAAAATATATATATATATATATGTATATATATATATATATATATATATATATATATATTTGAAATAATGTTAACACATTTCTTGTTGTCACTCTACAATAGCCCACAGTTGCATGTATTCTTGCAGGTCTGATGTGCTCCTAAATCTTTTGCCTTGCCCACTTTTTGGTGGGTAAGTTTTATCTCCTTTTCTACAGATCATGTGTACCTTATAGTACTGCCGACCATTTTCCAATGCAAGCCAGAATTTCCAATCTTTGAACATGTCTTTTATTACTTCTCAGGCAGCTGTTAGTTTCTATTAATCCTGGGATGGTAGTACTGTATTAGGTATTTGTAGCAAATAGATTAAACTTTACAGGAATAGTCCTGAAAAAGTGGAAGCAAGTAGGGCAACTATTACTCAAAGTGTAATGGTTCAAACTGTCTAGTATAAAGTAATAGCAGAGACTGTCCATATATCACCCTGGTACCAAACTGCTTCTGCTGCCAAGTTCTGTCACCATCTGCTTTTGGTACCAAACGCCAGGGGAATTTAATCTTTTTCTCACTTCTGCCAGGCCTTTGAAGCCTGCTGTTGTTTAGGTTGGTTGTTTAGTATCTGTGTGGCATGTGTGTCTTTGTGTATGTGGTTGATTGGGAGCGAGAGTAATTGGGTTTTCATTGTTTAGGTGTCAACAACTTATGGTGGGCTACTTGTTTGCATATTGTTAATTTCCCCCTCTCACTGTGCATCTCTGCATGTCGTGTGTGTGTGTGTGTGTGTGTGTGTGTGTGTGTGTGTGTGTGTGTGTGTGTGTGTGTGTGTGTGTGTGTGTGTGTGTGTGTGTGTGTGTGTGTGCGTGTGTGTGTGTGTGTGTGCGTGCGTGTGTGTGTGTGTCCTGCTAAGTCGGAGGTCCCTGCACATTGACACTTGATCTGACAGGCCTGCTGACACTCTAGCATTTAACAATGTCCTGTGTGTGTGTGTGTGTGTGTGTGTGTGTGTGTGTGTGTGTGTGTGTGTGTGTGTGTGTGTGTGTGTGTGTGTGTGTGTGTGTGTGTGTGTGCGTGTGTGTGTGTGTGTGTGTGTGTGTGTGGTATGAGTGACATGGTGTGACACACTAGCATTTGTCTCATAAATGCCAGAACAGAGAACTGACACCTAAGGGCAGAGAGACGTTAAGTGAGAAACGTAGGCAGGGGGTGGAAGAAATGTAGGGAAAGGGATGGAGGAAAATGGGTTTGCCATGATCTCACATTTAATTTGTAGTTCACCAGCGTTTTGATATTATTAGAATCCGGAGAAACCTGCACACCACTAATCTTCCTTTAAACTGTGACAGCCTCACACATGCCAAGGTGTTTGTCTGACTATGGTACCTTTCCTTTGGGTTGTCAAATCCTTTTTCACTTTAAATGCAGACACACTGCAGCAAATGTCCATCTTAACAAGTCTGTTCTATCCTACAGTAGAGGTCTTACTTTATAGTAACACAGGTCAACAATTATGCTGGTGATATGCCTGCCTTGAAAGATAATTTTAACATATTTGTAAAACAAAAATTTGTAAGGTTTCTTGAAATGATTGCTGATTCTCAACAAGGCTCTGATGTTGTTGCTCTCAGCCAAGGGGGCAGGCTTCTCTCCACAGAGTGAAGCCTCCTATGGCGCCATTTTAATGCTACCAGACTCTCACCCGGCGTTAGTATTCCATTGACTGCCATTCATTTTGGCGTCACTTTGACAGCGAATAACTTTACATCTGAAGCGTTTAAAGACTTCATTTGATCATTGTTTATTTCTAAAGAAACACAACAATGTATAAAAGGCTCCATTACCTTGTACCTCGCGTTATGGCTCCGTAGCAGACGTTTTTGTAAAAATAGGCTAACGATTGTGTCATAACCAAGCGACCTACTGTCACATAGTAGAGGAATTACCGGATAGTACAGGAGAAGCTCGCAGGCAGTTTCGACGTACATTAGCTGTTTAGTTTAATTACTAATGTTAACTAGCATTTTAGTTAGCAATAATTAGCCTGTGCCTATGTTATCTCCTTACATATACCTACGCTCTCCGTCTCTGCAAGATTGGGAATGATTGAGATTTCTCTTGGCACAGCTACCAGAAGACTTACAACATTCAGACACGTTGCTCACGTCACATCTGCGGCAGCAAGCTCAGTTTGCAGCTGCGCAGTAACGCTCAAGCCTAACTGAAAAGTGCTTCTAATAGACTTCACTCGTCTCCGTCCAGACATGGGATCTGTCAGTCCATTTTATACACTGTCTATGCTCTCAGCAGCCAAAGAGCTGTCCGAGTTTCTCGTCTATACCTGTGGTAATGGTTATTGCCAGTGGCAAATTCCAGTCAATGGCTACTGAAAGGAATCATTGTTCTATTTCGTTTAGGCTTCGCCCTCTAAGAGCTGTTGCTATTGGGTTTATCCCTCGCGCAGTCGTGAAGATTTAATTAGCACCCTTGTGCCCAGCAAGGGCCTCTCTCACGTCCGCAGTTATTGAATATTACAGCCGTGAGACCAAAGATCTGCTCCCTATTTTTCTTCAGCGACAAGCAGTTTGAAGACTTCAAAGAACAGCAGTATCCGCCTGTGTACCGATTGACAATTTTCATCCGCTTTCATTGCGCGATGTGTCTCCATGATTCACTCGTTTTATCCGCCCTTAATCTGGTATACCATGTCTCCATCCTCCTGCTCCAGAGTGCCTGTGAGGAATGTGCTTTGCATTAATAATTAATGATGATTTTAATCTTATTTATGGAGCACCTTCAGAATCAATGCGGCAGGGCAGTCATGGGGATAGATCAGATCAGATCAGGTTTTTAAGCAAACAATATAATTTTGTTACATAAAAAAAACTGTACAGTGTAAGAAGAAGGAGGAGCTAGTCTATGCTATCTGCTTGTGGATGTTGGTGTCACAGGTGGCATTGACTACATCAGCTTCGCCCTTAACCCAATAGCAACAGCTCTTAGAGGGCGAAGCCAACACGAAATAGAACGATAGTTATCTTTTGTAACTCCAGATTCTCTGAGTATAGACATAGCCCTCTTAGATCCAGGCCACCTGCTTCACTAACATTGGCTGAATAAAAAAGGCTGTTGGGAGCAGATCTTTGGTCTCACAGCTGTAATATACAGTAACTGCGGACGTAAGAGAGGCCCATGCAGGGCACACTGGTGCGAAAGAAATCTTCACGACTGCGACTGGGATAAACCCAATAGCAACAGCTCATAGAGGGCTGTGCCTATATTCATAGAATCTGGAGTTACAATACATAACTAAGGCTTTCACCTGTTTGCTGGCTTATATATACATAACAGTCAGTTTCTCCTGGTTGGTAAGTCTTGAGTACTGTGCATCTCCTTTCACTGGGGTCACCAAATCCTATGTACTGATAAGAATTAGGAAGGTATATGTGGCAACCTCTAGCTCACCAGGTAGATTGTGCTCTCCATGTAGGCTGAGTCATGGCAGCAGTTTGAATTATGAAGGTGTACATTGTGTCAGGTGCAACAGATGCAGCAAAAGTGAGAGGGAGATGTCCATCAAGATAAGTCATCAAAATAAGTGACACATTTGCACAGGATAAGTGGTAAAGAACGTATGATGGCTGAATTTTACTTCACCATGCTAATGTGTGATGACCCCAATAACTCAGTGATTTGAGTGCTACATGCATATTAGATTCGATCTTGTACCAAAATGTAACAAAGTCATGTGGGGTCAGGGTCACATGAGAGCACTGACTGAACAGCTGCAATCACAAACAAGCCTGTATATGCTGCAGCAAGCTAAAGTAGTCTTATCTCATATTTGTTTAATAGTCTGTTCCAGTGGTTTAAGGATAGCATATCTGATATACTGTACGCAGGGTTGACAATTTGCATAGGAGCTCTTTGAAATGATGCCTTCATCAGTGGTGCCAATTTGCGGTCTCATGCTGTCAAAATGAGCTTTCATCAACCTGAACATGTTCATAAACAATCAAAGTATTCCAGTTCATATTCAGTTACCTGGGAATGTTTGGCTAACTTGATTTGTGAAAAAAACATAATGCTGTTTGTATGAATTTTGTAGTCGAGCACTGGGGTTGTACATGTTCTGCGTATTTTACTGTAGGTTTAATCAGTTTATTCTCACTGAAATGCAGCAGCAGTGTCAATACCTAAAACATGGAGAATAATCAAAACATATTGATTTAAAACTGAAATAGTACTTCACACTGCAACTTTTGAGAAATATCACTGGATGTGAAGTGACGGGTAGAACGATCTGTTCAAACTTTGGCTGCCTCTTTGAAATCTAAACAAGTTGAAGTGCCTTTTGAACCTTTCTGTTTTTGCTTTCTGTCAATAATGCCGTTCGTCTTGAACTGACTCGACCAGTGCAGAAGTCATTTAAGGAAGAGTTTCTCTGATCTCAGCCTCCGAGCTTAGATGAATAAATGTAGTCACCCCGCCTGATACTCATTAAAACATATTAATTCTCTTGTCGTGCAGGGACCCAAACTGCGTAAATGCAGTCCCTCACCCTGGGACACGGTCTCATTAAAATATAATAGCACTTGTGTCATGTAGGGACTCAGCAGATGCTTCTCATGACCCACGCTGAGCTCATATTATAAGAAAGAAATTATGTTTCAACCTGGGATGGAAATGTGTTTGATTTCAACAAGAAACAAATCAGATTTTGTTTGTAATATTCTTGCTATTTTCTGTGACGATTTATACTGTTGCACTCACTGTAAGTGATTCTAAATAAGATAATCTAAATGCCTAAAATTTGAATATGAAATGTGACAAACTACCTAATAATTTTCAGTCTTTTGAAAAATAGTAAAGTAAAGATGTCATTTTGTTAATTGTAGTTTGTGTCTGTCTATATCTTTGTTAAAGGGTGTGTATGTTTCTGGTATGTTTCTGGTATTTTTCTTTCACTCTCCTTCTAACCCTACCACACTGTTTTATAATTAGCTGTTATATCGTCAAATACCAAATGGTTAAAGGCTCTTTATAATGACTTTAGCTGGTACATCACACAGAGTGGTTAGTCTCTCACATTAAGGAATAAATATGTCTATAAACATGCTCTGGTGCATAGGAAGTGAAATGTTTAGTGTGGGGGTTTATTTTATTTATCATAGCGTAGCGCAGAAATACTATTTAAGTGTTTAAAATGTAGGTCACCTGTTCTGGACCATAATTAGCCCAACTTATAATATATACTTATAAGCTCATACACTCATACACAAACAAGCATGATTAATTCACAAAATAATTTCTTACTTGTTTGTCTTTTTAACAATTAAAAAAAATACATTTTAACTAGATACGCAAGACAACTATTTATGTATTAAAGTGCTCATATTATGTTCATTTTCAGGTTCATAATTGTATTTAGAGGTTATATCAGAATAGGTTTACATGGTTTCATTTTCAAAAAACACCATGTATTTGTTGTACTGCACATTGCTGCAGCTGCTCTTTTCACCCTGTGTGTTGAGCTCTCTGTTTTAGCTACAGAGTGAGGCATCACATTCCTATTCCGTCTTTGTTGGGAGTCGCACATGTGCAGTAGCTAGGTAAGGACTAGGGATGGGCATTCGATTAAATTTTCTTCGTCGATCGTCGGGAGAATTAATGATCAATTATCGATTAATCATTAATATTTTTATGTTAAAATTAATTATTTATTTAAGTTTTTATGAATTAAAAACGCAATGAAAATACAAAAATACAGCATGTTTTATGAGATCTTAATTACAAGAAGAACAACGTGTGGCAGTTAAACTGGAGGTTAGGCTAAACTTAAAGATATATGCGCTGCAGTGTTTAATTTAGCAGCGGAACCGTTGCTGCGAGCCGGCGTTGTTAAACAGAGACCCTCGTTTGTTCCAAAATAATAAATAAAAATAATCATGTTCAATAATAACTTAACCATAACTTAAACAAAAACATAATACTACTTAGATCTGACAGGTTTTGTCAAAATGTAACTCAAAACTATCCAAGGCACGGACAAAGCCTAATAAACAATAACCAGTAACTCACATACAACTTCTGCACCAGTCTACTGGTTTTTGTTGAGAAAAATAAGCAGGTTGACATGATCTGGGGTCTGAGGTTCCCTTAATACATCCATGGGTCAGACGCGACCGCTACCTGGTGATCGTCAGTCCAGCCGCCTAACACACCCGCCGGCCCGGGATGCAGGTAGCTACCTCCGCGCTAACTTGGCCAGCCCGGCCCAGGGAACCTCATTCAGTTCTTCGTTTCGTAGTGAGTTTCTACCAGTCTGGTGATGGTACGTTGTGACGGAATGTGAAATGCTGGTTCCAATATCCATCTCAATGAACGTGCAGATCCCTCCGGTAATTTCCCTCTGCTCATTGTGCATCGCAGCTCCTCCGTGCTAACGCCGAGTTGATGCTAGGTTGATACTGAGAGCGCGACACACCGCCACCAACATTAACCAGGGTCAGATGCACTTTGTTTAAGTGGTACATCATTTGAGTTGTGGCCGTGTTGTACTTATACACGGCGTCGCAGTGTTTGCAGTGAACTAAGTCGTTTTTTAAATCAAAATGGTCCCACGCCACACTTCGCCGTGACCTCTTCATGTTTACTTTGAATCAAAACGTAACTCGCAGCTAACTGAGCAGCCTATGGCGCCCCCGGGTGGTAGAATGTTTAATTGCTGCTGACACACTGGAAATCATTTCATTGCTGCAATCACACTGCATTAGTTTAATCGATGACAAATTAACGTGATCGACGAAATTCTTAATGATCAATCGTTGATCGTCGATTAATCATGCCCATCCCTAGTAAGGACTACTACCCAGTCAGAAGCAGAGTAAGAGGGCGTACCATGCTAGCAGCTAGGCGAGCGTTATAACGTGTGTTACAAAGTGACGCATGTTCGTCACAGAAGTAAAGGCTGGACTACAATAGAGCTGCTTGGAGCAGTTGGTGAACAGTGTTTTCTGTTGGAGATGCTAGGTAGTTAATGTCAGCACCAAGTCCCTCACATTATGTTGCACTCCACTTTTGACCTCTCCTCTTCTTCCTCTCCTCTTCATTACAAATGGCTTCACAAAAGAAAACCAGGCTTTTTTTGAGTCTAAACAGACACTACACACACACACACATACACACACTCAGCTTATGTGTATTTTTTATGTTCGGGTTTTGTTTCCTGGTACATTTATAATTTATTTTGAAGGAATATAATTAATTCAGAAGGATTCAAAGCGTCATCAAAAAAGCCTGCTTCCCTCCCTTTTTCTCTCTCTCTCTCTCTCTCTGTGTGTGTGTTTGTGTGTGTGTGTGTGTGTGTGTGTGTGTGTGTGTGTGTGTGTGTGTGTGTTGTTTTATTCCATTGTTAGGCCAAAAGTGTTTGTGTGTAAATGTCATTGTTTTTGGGAAACATGGGACAAAAATGACAAATGGTTTTTCAAACTCGCATTGACATGCTATAGAAATGTGTTGTGTGTTTTTATGTGTCTAGAGAGAAAGACTACGAGGAAGAGTGTATGTGTGTGTTTTTGTCTGTGTTTGTGTGTTTCAGCTACAGTAAATTCCTTCCTTAAGGGGTCATGCTTAATCCCCACAGCCTATAGGTGCATCTTTAGTTATCTGAAGCCCAGAAAACTGCAATATACTCTAAACCAATTTAACCAAATTTGGAATTAACTTTTAACTATTAAATTCACTTTTTCTAACTTTTTTTCTTCTTCTTCTTCTTCATTTTGGGCTCTGAAATGTCAGGTTCACGCAAAAATGATCCCTCTGAGAATCATTTTAAGAACTACCACAACATTAAATCATTATTGGTCTTGGCCAGGGCTCACTGAGATTGTAATCTCAATGTGAGTCTTTACTCTGGTACAATAAAGGTTAAAAAAAAAATAAAAAAAACCTAACATGTAACATATGAAATGTAATAACTATAAATTAAATTTCGAATTCCAGACAATTACTGCCTTAGTCATAGAAAACGCTTAGGATTTTCAGTTTTTACTAATTTCTACCAAAGAAATGCACCTTTTTTGAGGACTGCTTGGATTTAGTTTCCATGTTATGGAAAATGAAGAGAAAGAAAATGCAAAAATGTCTGCAGTCAGAGTCCATCAAAGCAAAAACAAACAAAACATTTTATTTTCACCCAGAAAGTTGCATTGATAATTATTTAAAGTCAGATTTGGTATGTTTTTCCTAGTGTGAATGTAATGTGTGAATGCTCTAGTGTGTGTATGTAGTTTGTGTTCATTAAATTGTGCATTTGTATATGTGGGTCGTTAAAAATTGAGTTTGCACGAAGGGTGAGTTAGTGCTATTCGTCAATTGTTGACAAATGTTTCATAGAGTTCCCTCAAACTTCTTATCTTCGAATATTGTGCCTTCAACTCCTCAGAGATTCGTGTAGTGCGTGTGTGAGGTTGTGTGCATAATTTCCGTGTTAGACAGTGAAGTCTTGTGTGTGTGCATGTGTGTTTTCTGATGTGGTTTTGTTCAACAGAAAAACAAGCCTTCAAGTTTTAAAGAGAAAATCCTTAAATCCCCAAATGGATTGATAATTACAAACAGGACAAGGCGTGTGTGTGTGTGTGTGTGTGTGTGTGTGTGTGTGTGTGTGTGTGTGTGTGTGTGTTGTGTGTGTGTGTGTGTGTGTGTGTGTGTGTGTGTGTGTGTGTGTGTGTGTGTGTATGTATGTGGGTAGGTGGCTGGGTGGGTGTGGTGGGGCTGTAGCGAACATGCTTTATAAGTTTGGAAGGAAAAATAATTTGAAATTCCTGCCATAACTCAAAGAGATGGAGAGATGCAAAGAGAGATAGTCTGAGATGTACATTAGAGGATGAGCAGAAACAATAGAAAGAGAAGAGAGATAGAGAGATGGAAGACACATGTAGGGACACTGGTATTTTCATGAAGAGATAGTGGAAAGCATAACATTCCTGATATGTGAATAATATTAAATAGCTCTTTATTGCAAGATGCCAAGCCAGGATGGTTTTATTTAGTCCCATAACAAACAAAGTTTCTCCACAGTAAGCTCCTGCTTTGGCAATCAAGAACATTCTGAAGTGGTTTCAATGTTAATATGAGCCAAAAATGTATTATTTGTATCATAAATAACCTGTGTGTGTGTGTGTGTGTGTGTGTGTGTGTGTGTGTGTGTGTGTGTGTGTGTGTGTGTGTGTGTGTGTGTGTGTGTGTGTGTGTGTGTGTGTGTGTGCGTGTGTGACATAATCTGTTTCGTTTCTCAATTTTCTATAATATTTTGATTCAATTGTGCGAAACTGCACCGCATTCAAAACAGCTTAGGAAATATTGTTGATTTTTGACAGTCGTGCCAAGAAAGCATTTTTGATGTGAAAATTAAGACACCGCCAGAGAGAGACAGCGGGAGCAGAAAAGAAGAGAGGGAGGAAGGGATAAACAAGAGGAGAGCGGGAGAGAGAGAGAAGGACAATGAGAAGGGAAGACGGAGAGGATTGTTTAAAAGAGACATTTTGATGAATGAGCAGAGTTTTGGGCCAGTGGCAGTACAACTAAGCCAGAAAATTATAGACTTCTAAACAACTTCACACATAGAGAGAGACCTTGAATTCAGCAGAATACAAGAAGGAACAGAAGGACAGAACAGAAGAGAGCAGAGCACCACAGAAATATAATAGAACTTAGAATAACGGGATATAATCAAATAGAAAAGAGTAGAATAGAAATTTAAGACATTTTTGAATGCCGGGAAAAAAAAAAAGCCTTAAGGGCCGTCCACACCAAGAACGATAACGATGACTATAAATATCTAGTTTTAAAAATCGCTGAACTATACCACAACTATAACGACAACAACAGTGAGGAATGATATCATTGGGATCACTTTCAGAGCGAACGATAGAAACACCAACAGCCAATCAAAAGTTTACAACATGGCACGGCGGAGAGACACACTGTGGAGAGATTTGTTTCACCCAGGTGGTCAGTGGCGTGGCGTGACCTTAACACTCGGCGGGGCTACGATCCTTTAGCTCTGTGTACTTTTTAAACATTATTACTTTGAAAGTGTTACTCATGTCACAGAAAGCACTGAGAGTGAATCTTGTGTTTGGATATTATTACTGTCTATGTTTTTGTTTACGGTGCTCTGCACAGATCTGCTCTGATCCCCGGCTCTATGGAGCTCTGTGTGCCACTGTTGCCTGGTGTCGGCGCCTCAGGGCCCGTCGGTAGACTTTTTTGGTTCATAAAATGTATCTGAATTCACGAATATGTAGGAAATTAGTACACACATGTCTGTAATCTTCTGTTGCAACGTCTGCTGTGTTAGTGTATTATGTACAATTACCAGCTGGACCGTACAGTGCGTGCTTGACATCGCTGTTTGCACAACGTTAGCGTTCAGCAGTGTGAATGCTAACATTGTTATAGTTATAGTTAGGTTTATAGTTATTGTTCTTGGTGTGGACAGCCCTTAGGATTCATGCTACTGGTCCTGTGTGTGGCACAGAGGTGCTTTGGGCTAAATGCTAAAATGCTCACAGTGACTATGCTTACATGCTGATGCTAAGAAGTGGTGAGAAAAAATGTCAGTGATATTTATAATGATTAGTGCAAACGTTTCCCTATGTTATGTTTAGGTTCATGTTATGTTCTTGTCTTGCAACTTTTTCACCAATGATAAAAAAAATGATAAAAAAAATGATAATGATAAAAAAAGATATAATAAAAGAACAATAAATTGTTGCAAACACATTCTTTAAGTAAATGTATATATAATAAGATGACTATAATATGCAGATGAATTAATGTGTGTATTTGATAGGTGTGTTGTATCTACTTGTGCATTGGGATATCTGTGTGTGTGGGTGGTAAATGTGAATGAACTGGAGGATTTTCAGTACACAGCCATCACAGTCATCATTTTCTGCCTTTCTGCCACTGGAGGCAGCAATGGCCCACACACTGACACGCTCTCTCTCTCTCTCTCTCTTTCTATCTCTCTCTCTCTCTCTCTCTCTCTCTCTCTTTCTATCTCTCTCTCTCTCTCTCTCTCTCACACACACACACACACACACACACACACACACACACACACACACACACACACACACACACACACACACACACACACACACACTCTCAAGCATACATGGACACACACAAAACCATCCATCAAGTGTGTGAAAGATCCTTAAGGCCTTAACATTAGTATTGTTTGGTGTGATAGAGTGCTGGACAACTCTGTCTCTTTCTCTGTTTCATTCTCTCGTTCTCTTTCCGTCTGTCTCTTAATCTTACTTCCTCACGTACTCTCACCCTAAATCTCTGTGGTCCCCCTCTCTTACTTAACTCCATACCTTTCCATCGGTCTTCACTGTCTTGCCTACTCTCTCCTCTCTTTTTCTTTTAATCATCTTACTGCTTCATGCATGCACGCACACACGTGCACACACACACACACACACCAACGCACGCACGCACGCACGCACGCACGCACGCATGCACGCACGCACGCACGCACGCACGCACGCACGCACGCACGCACGCACGCACATTCACCCTGGAAGGTTGTAGTAATCAATCATGGTGATTATGATCTGAATCGTTGCAGTATCAATGAGGCTTTTGAGGAGGGATGACATCATCCATCTACACTGTAGATGGATGATGGGTTATCCCCACTTCAAGAACCCCAAATAAAGACCATATTAGCAGTGATGTATAGTATACATCACTGCTAATATGGTCTTTATTTGGTGTTCTTGAAGTGGGGATAGAGGGAGGCGGACAGGGAAAGAGACGAAAGCTCTAATTGGATGGGATTAGTTTCCCGCACAACGTCTGAGCTATAATTACTAACAAAGGGTGATGCTGCTTTCATGTACCAATTCAGATGTGCTTAGAATTACTGTAGTTTTCAACCAATGAACAACTGTTAGGCAAACAGGAGACACATTTTAGTCATTGTATGTGACATGTTGTATAGTTGAGTTTTCTGAGAAAACATGAAAGTTAATGCTGAATTAGTCAATTAATCGAATAGTTGAGCAACAGAAAAAATTAAATGGCAAGTATTTTGATAATCTAGTAGTGGTTACAGTAATTTTCTAAGCATGCCAACCATCGTCTTGTCCCAGCCTCTCAAACATGAGGTTTTGCTGATTTTTAGGTGGCTGAAATGTGCATTGCTGTGTGGCCCTGTCCTGAGCAGTATATTGCTTAGCGTCTGTGTTGGTACTCCTGTCTGCTTCTCCAAACTGGGAAGTGCTGATCGCCATCTACTCTAGGCAATACACTGACTATGGATAGGTACCTCATACAACCCCACTTCAAAAAATCCAAACTATCCCTTTAAGGTATTAGTCAAAGTGTATTTATTAAAGGATATGTCTGTCAAATTGTCTGCTATATATCATGTTATATTGAATAGGTTCCAGTCCTGATGGCATTAAATGTAGTGCTTCTGAGTGCAACAGTAGGTAGTAACAGGTCATTTCCCCTGCAATTCTTATCAAGAGGGAGCATGAAAAACACAGACATGGCTGCATAAATCACATCCAGTGCTATTAACCAATTACCAAATAGGTATATACACTGAAACAGACAACAAAAAGTTCAAAAGAAACAAACCTACCCACATTCAGATTTTGTTCTCTGTTTTTGGATCATTGTTTTTGATAGACACTCGTGCCAGTAAAGTTATTGATTTGAAAGAGAAGAAGAAGGAAACCAAGATAAAGGTAGCAAAATAAGAATGAGACAAAAAGACAAGAGAAAAAGAGAAAGTGAGACAGTGTTGAAGAAGAAAACAGGAGAACGAGAGACAGACAGAAGAGGAGGTGTGTGTGAGACAGAGAGACAAGAAAAATTGAGTTCTCTGTTAAGTTGTGATGGATGCTGCAGCAGTGCAACCTGGGATTGATTTGAGGATGGCTGTCTGTCAACAAGGAGTGAAGATTGATTACCATAGTAACAGCCGGCAGTAATAAAGTGTTTTGGTAGTGGTGCTGCTTTCACTCGATGTCGACAAATACAATATTATCTGCCTGAGCTTACTGTTTGTATCATCGCTGTCTTTGCCTTTGTGACTGGAGAGTTCATTTTCAGAACCATTCATTGGCATTTTGGGAGAAATAAAATGTTACGACGTTCATTCAGTAAGTCCTAAATTTTTCTGTAAAAGTGCCATGGTTTTTTGCGGTCAAGGACTCAACGTGCTGTACTTTTTTTTTGCATCTATTTCCTGCTGTTGATACTTTTTAAAAGCATCTTTTTTTTATCATTTATCATTTGTGACGCATTCAATGGTACGGTTTGATTACCAGTTTCCATGCTTCTTTTGTTCCTGTAAAACTACACTGAGTTAAAATGCAGAAATCATAAAACAGTCGACTTAAATTTCAGCCTGCACATTTTCTTTTAAGACTACTCTCTGGATGCTGACCATGGAATTAGTTTAGTGGATTTTGATCCTGTTCCTTTAGGACTCGGGGGCCCTGCTGGCTTTCATTTGAGTCAATGAATCCAGAAATGAGTCACATGTGGGACAGCAGGTGAATGCAGTTAACCAGGTGGTATGATAGAAACCCAACAGTGATCTGAACCTGGAGGACCAGGACTGAAGAGCCATGAGTGAATTCATAAAAGCTGTTTTTTGTTACTTTGATCCATTTCACACTGACAGGACCTGCATAGCTGAGCGTGACCAAAACCTGCCAAGAAATTATTTTTGTCTTCTAGTTTGACCTTAACGGAGTATTACGCCTCTTTCTATACACACTAAGAAATATAATTTAAAACATTACCTGTCGTAGAATTTATATTTTGAACTGATCAAATGGAACTACTCATTTTCATTTCGTCTCCACTCTGTATCCATTTGTGTGTTTGTATTTTAATGGAAGCCTGGAGCTCTGAGTTACATAGGAAAAGAGAATTGAAACCATTTAAATTGGAGACAGAATATTGACAATACTGTATGTAAACCGCACAGAGGACAACATCTTTTTACGGGAAAGGAGAGCATTAAAAAAAGTCAAAATGGATCGACCACACAAGGCTTTCTGTTCCTCTTTGTCCTCTTTGCATTCTGTAAATTAGTTTTTTTTTCCCTGCATTTCTTTTGTACTTAAATCTCTGTATTTGTATCTTGTTGTCTTTTTCTCAGGTGCCCCCGTAAATATTTGTCTATCTCTGTGTCTCTCTTTTATGTCTGATGTTATCTGAACATACACCAGGCTCTCCTCTCTTTATTTACAGCACTTATGTTAATGATTATAGATTTTCTGTTGGCGATGAGATTTCCCTTCTAACTTTTCTGGCTGTTTCAGCACAAAAAAATAAAAAATAAAAAAGATCCTTGGGGTGTGGAGTGACAGTTTGGATGAAAGTGAGTTGTTAACGGGAGGCTGCATAAACATACACAACTGACAATTTTAGCACTAGAAGGTATTAAGTAGAAAATTATGCATGGAAGTATGAAAAGGCACACATTATGGCCCTGGAAAAAATAATAGCAGCATTATTCAGACAACATGGAATTATGATTCAAAGTATAACAAATGAGAAGGAAATTATGATATGATGTAATGCAAAATGGGAACATGATAGAAAAGAGAACAATTAAAACCAGTAAGTTATGAGATTTTTCATGCACAAGTAAAACTAAGAATATAAAATGCATACATAACAAACCTAAAACTTCTCTATATTTCCCCCGTGTTCATCAGTGAGATCAAAGGTAATCAACTCAACAGCAGCAAGTGCTCGATAAGAAGCAGATAAACAGGGAGGAGGAAAATCCCTGGATTTAACACAGTGAAGGGAATCATGTGTCTAGGAATAAAATAACTGTGTGTGTGTGTGTGTGTGTGTGTGTGTGTGTGTGTGTGTGTGTGTGTGTGTGTGTGTGTGTGTGTGTGTGTGTGTGTGTGTGTGTGTGTGTGTGTGTGTGTGTGTAAGAAAGCGAGCTGGCATGCTACCTTGTCGACCGCCCCGCCCATCAAGGAAAGCACTGTGGAAAATCCATCTGGATCATACACACACCTAATGACGTCACACACACACTGTGCAGAACCGTGTTATTTGTGTTTCTAAATTGGAAGTAAAAGTAACACAGACTAAACTCACTGAACCGAGAGAGAGAGAGATGGAGGTAAAGATGGAGGGAGGGGGGAGGAAAAGAGAGATGGAAGATGAGAAAATGAGACAGAAGGACAAAGATAAAAATGATACACGTAGACGTAAAAAGACAGATGACAGAAGTCGAAGAAGACAGACAGGCTTGTGAGTCTCTCTTTTTCAAACTCGCACACGTACACCTAATCAGTCTGTATATGAAAACCCTATCCCTTTCCCCTCATACATAAATATCAAACTATGTTATGCAGGTACAACTAATCCCCTATGTGTGTGTGTGTGTGTGTGTGTGTGTGTGTGTGTGTGTGTGTGTGTGTGTGAGCGCGTGTGTGTGTGTGTGTGTGGGGGGGGGGGGTTGTCTGGCACTGCATGGTAGTCATTTCCCTTCTAGACTCAACATCATACAGATACACACACAGACACACTCACACACGGCAAGCGTTGGAATATCATTACGGTAAGAGCTGCAGTGAGCAGGCCCCTGACACAAGTGGCCCTTTGTTCGATTGCAGACACACACACACTCACACCCACACACACACACACACACACACACACACACACACACACACACACACACACACACACACACACACACACAGACTCAGGCCTTCCATATCGCCAATATAATTACAGCTATTACATCTGACTCAAATATAACTTTACATCTCGGCCTCTCTCTCTTTCTCTGTCTGCGTCTTACTCAATCAGCCCTCTTTTTCCTCTCTCCCTCTGTCTCTCTTTCTTACTGTTGAGTACCCATGTTGGAGCCATGTATAACCATTTGTGTGTGTGTGTGTGTGTGTGTGTGTGTGTGTGTGTGTGTGTGTGTGTGTGTGTGTGTGTGTGTGTGTGTGTGTGTGTGTGTGTGTGGTGGCATAATGCTATATAAACATTACCTCAACTAACGAGCGGTAACTGGTCTGGCCCAAATGTTGTGTGTGTGCATGCTTTAACTTAATGACCTGTACAGTCAGTTTTTTGTTCAGAGGGCTTTTACTGTGAAACGAGGAAAAAAAATCTCTCTCTCTCTCTCTCTCTCTCTCTCTCTCTCTCTCTCTCTCTCTCTCTCTCTCCTCAGTCAGATTGAGGGATGGTAAAAGAAGGGAGGATTGACAGACAGTAAATGATGCTCCAATCAAATCTCACAACTCTCATAAAGCTACATGTTTACTTTCTATTTCTTACTCTTCAAGTTTCTTTCTCTAACTTTGCATTAGAGCTGAAACAATTATATAACTATTTTAATTATCTGCTGCATTTTTGATTCATCAAGCAAAAATCCAAAACGGGCATGGCTCCAGCCTCTCAAACATGAGCACTTGCTGCTTTTGTCTGTTTTATCTCTTTATGAATTGAATACTACATTTGAATATGTCACCTTGAGCTCTGAGAAATGCAAATTTCTTTTGACAGTTTTTTACATTTTATTCACTAACAATGACCTTTATGTATAAATATTTGTGTCTGCTTGCATGTTTCCATTTTTACCATTGTAAAGAGCTCTTGAGGTCTTAAAGAAAAGTGAATATGTATGTACTGTATAGTTGAAGTAGTCCAGCTATATGTTTAGGCATCTAAAAAAGTCACACGAATGTTGAGATTGAAATTACATTTTTCAAGGAGACGTCAATATTTAATAACTGGTGTTAATTTATTCAGGGCTTTAAAACTCTAAACAGAGGGTTACTTTTAAGTGTGTCTGGTCAATACAAAAATTGTAAAAATGTGAAAATAAAAAATCAAGCTCTTATTTTTTAAAGAGAAACCTGAGAACAAAAAACAGTTGCAGTCGGACCCACATACAATAAACAAAAAATATAAAGTCAGACAACCAGCAGCAATAAATAGAATCATTAAAAGCAATTACAAGAGTCATAAAAAAACCTCATATACTGAGGCTTTAAATTTCCAAAGGGAATAAAATAATCAAACAAAAATTTCCACTTTTACACCCTGTGTCACGCTGCCTGTTTTGAAGCCAACATGACACCATTAACCACCATTAGTCAGCAGCACAAACAGTCAACCCACGTTCCGTTCCGAGGTGGAAAGTTTCATCCAGTACACCTTGCAGGATAGTGAGTTCTTTTTGTTTTAGTACAACCTCAACAACAATGGGCACCTTTTTATTTTGGCTCTGCTCCTCTGTTGGTCAAGCATGGCGCTAAAATGTTCAGAGTTCAGTCCACACCGTCACCAGGATCAGTTAAAGCAGATTTAGGGGACTGAAAACTGAAAAAAAGAGTGTAAAAAAATGTGATGCATGCTCCACAAAAAGGACTGAGACTAACAGCAGCAGCAGCAGCTGTGTGTCCCCGCCTCCCTGCTTGTACTTAAAAAGAAACGTATGTCTTGGCTGCCACCCCCCCTAAATCCTTGATATTTGAACATCTCCCAGGCCTTTTCAAAAGCCATTTATGCATCAAATGAAAGGGAAGGGATTAAACTGTAGCAGTGTAACAAGCCCAAAGACAAGACTTCACTCATTTTCATTCTTCTGAGATAGTTTGCCAACTAGTAGCCATAACATTTGATGGTTTCTTCCAGACCACCACACATATGTATGTTGTTATGTCAAATGTTATTGGCCTGTTGTAACATGATAGACAGTTAGTTATTCTGTAATCTCTCTCTCCCCCCCCCCCCCCCATCCCCTCTTTCTATGCTAAGTAGTTGTTTTTCATGGCTGCAAGGCCATTGATTTTCTACTGTGTGTGTGTGTGTGTGTGTGTGTGTGTGTGTGTGTGTGTGTGTGTGTGTGTGTGTGTGTGTGTGTGTGTGTGTGTGTGTGTCTCTCATCTGCCATCATATACGATGTAAATTTACGTACAGTACAGACAATGAATAAGTTAATGAATAATGTTATCAAAACTTTCCTCAACAAATTGTTTCATTTTATTGCCATGTCTTTATATGATTTGTTAATTGGTATTTTTTGCACAGATGTAAGATGTTTGGAAAATATTTGAACTCCACAGTTAGTATTGAGTTGCCGTGTAAAAAACAGTATCTTGGGCACCCATATGCAGAGGCTCAGTCCTCGACGCTGCGACTCAGGGTTCGAGTCCGACCTGTAGCCATTTGCTGCATGTCTTCCCCCCCTCTCTCCCCCCTTTCCTGTCTACAGCTGTCCTGTCTATTAAAGGCTAAAACAATGCCCAAAACAATATCTTTAACATTTAAAATAAATAAATGTATGTTTCCATCATATTGTTTCTGTTATGATTTTATACTCTAGATAATCTTTTTGTTGAAGTTAAGTAAATTTTTTCCAGAGGGCTTCAGTTATGTTGCTCAAAGCTATGTATCAGTCAGTCAATCAGTCAGTCAGTCTGTCAGTCAGTCTGTCAGTCAGTCTGTCTAGCAGAGTGACAACTATCATACATTATTTTTTATTAGCAACAGGTTTGTGTATGTAGGCGGTGCTGGGCTTTTGACTGAATTTAAATTGGCAATATGCTGTGTGTACACTGACAGATATAAAAAATATGAAGACTTATGTGCATAATATTATGGAGAAATAACTGATCATATTAACCAAGAAGGTATCACTTTTTATCTCTCACATCTGTATCTCTTGTTTCTCTTTCTCTTTCCTTTCTCTTGCCAAAACTTCAAACTTCAAACTTTTAAGCTATTATTTAAGTCCTGGTCAGGCTCTTCTTGATGCCAAAAAACTACCATACTGTAACTAAAACAGGAGTATGTCAGATATCACTGCTACAGTAACACACCGAGTGATTCACACACGTTGCTAAAATGCAATAATTTATGACTGGCCAGTGTGTACTTTTAAAACTTACGAAATAAGAAAAATAAGTAACAAATTAGGGTGAACTAGTTAAGCATAACACATGCAGACAGAGTTTCTCAGCAGGAGTCCAACACTGCATTTTCAGAAAGCCAGACACAGCTGGTGGTCTGTTTGCTCCAACCAAATCTCCCTGTTTCTATTTTTGTGTTTGCAAATAGGTACAAGATAGTCCAACTGATCAAGTATCCTAAACACTTTTTTGATTAAAAAAAAAATGAAGCCAGGTTGTATAGGCTAATGGATGCTTATAAAACCCCATTGTGCTTAAATAATTACTAGGGTCAAAGCAGGCTGGCATGCAGAGCAGCTGACCGTATATGTAGCAAACAAGCTACATGTTAGCTGTTAAGTGGGTGTTAAACCAAAGCAGGCCAAAATCGGTATCCCTTGTTTACCTCTAGTCAATCAGTGAACATAGTGTGACTGCTTGGTGACGCCTGTCTTTTCAAACATATTACTGTATCCCAGTGTTTTTGTGGCTAAGACAAAGACCTAATTTATTTAAAAAAGAAGAAGTCATTAATTCATTCACTAATTTAATAAATGAATTAACATGGGAAATAGCTGGTGTTGAAATGCATGGATGTCTGTGAACTCTTTAAATTCAAAAATAAAAGGCCAGTAGGTTTTTTTTGCACTAAAAGCATCGGGATTTCTGAATGTGTGCGGTCACAGCTTCCTGTTTTTTTGCTTTTTTAACTTTACAATTCAGGAAATCTAAACAGTAGTGATGTTTGCTTTGCAAGACCTATGAAATTGGATTGGATTTCATTGGATATGAGGATTTTCCTGTACTTACAATGTGTTAACGCTAACAACAAAATATTGCAGGCCCTTTTAAGATTTGCAAAAAGATAAAAATTTAGCAAAACATCTGAATTAAGTCCTTGAAGAACTAATTTGCAGTCAGCTCAACAAAGATATATGATAATGTTTGTTTACTGTGTGTTAGCTCGTGCATATTTCACCTCTCTGCAGGGAGCACTGTTTAACATACACACCATCTGGACTTCTTCAAACACTGCATCAATCTAAGTTCCACAAACTGTGTGTGTGTGTGTGTGTGTGTGTGTGTGTGTGTGTGTGTGTGTGTGTGTGTGTGTGTGTGTGTGTGTGTGTGTGTGTGTGTGTGTGTGTGTGTGTGTGTGGTACACACATACTATATGTTTGTGTCTGCATGCTATAAAAGCCTAAACAAAAGACGACTTTTTGCCCACATTTGTGAAAATATGCAAATGTCATCAGTTCAATGACTACCGTACACTAACATATTCCTACAACCTGAGTTGCTGGGTCACAGTGTGTGAATCGTCCAGTTGCTGGCTGATTTGGAGTATTTTGCCAGGTCATTTGTAGCCTGGTTGCAGACCTCTTATTTGTTGCCCACATCTCTGATGTTTTCAGTGATTCAAATGTAAATTATTAGTAATTTTTTATTTGCGAATGTTGTTAAAACTACCTTGACAGTGTTCACCACTTTGTGTCCGGTAGGACCATAGACAAACAGGAGCTTGATACTTTTGAGTGAGATCATTTTAGGGTGTATTTACTGTAATCTACTTTAGATTAGATTATAGATTGAGGATTATGTGGTCATTGTCTCCAACTGTTTCTCGCATCAACAATCTGCAGCAATTAATATTCATTTGTGTTCTTTCCATTTGCACTAATTACATCTTTTACCTTACTTCCTAACCTACATTACCTCATTGTTATTGCTATTAAGATTTCTGATGTTATTGATAATGCACATTATGTTTCTCTCACTTGCACTGCCACAGCAGGTAATCAAATATTCCATTTCCATTTTCCCATTGCATTTCTACTTATTATTGCAGAGCTGAACCCATTACACCCTTCACATCCATCCATTCAGTTGTCAGAGCAGGACTGTTGGCCCAGTGATTCGCTCCCTCTTACTGAAGAGCCAGGTATTACTAAATACAGCCAGGCCAGTGCAAGTTGGTATTAACCTTTGCACTTTATAAATATCATTTTATTCAGTCAGTTGGTTAGCCAGTCGATAAGTCAGTCACCCAGTCAATCAACTAGGCTGCAAGCCAGCTAGGCACTCATCCAATTACACATCCAGTTATAAAGCCAAGTGGTCAGTCAGCCAGAGAAACAACCAGCCAAACAGTTTGCCAGCAAACCAAATAGTAAATCACCCATTCAGCCCAGCAGCCAAACACAAACAGCCAGCTAGTCAGACAGACAGACAGACAGACAGACAGACAGACACAAGTGTAATTAGTGATAAGTGATTAAGATGTTCTAGTCATTTAGGATGAACTACTGCAATTAGGGCATCTCTCTTTCTCTCTCTGTTTCTCCACTCCCTCTTGTTCAATACTTTCTGCTCTTCAGTTACAGTTGTGTGTGTGATTACACACACACACACACACACACACACACACACACACACACACACACACACACACACACACACACACGCGCGCACACACACACACACACACACACACACACACAAACATTTGGATTCTGCTCTTTGCTGCACTTAGAGAAACTTCCATTGAGAATCCATTAGCAGCCTAAAAGCACTCAGACTAATTATGAATATAAATTCACTGATGTTCTCAGACGCAGTGTTCATATACACAAAAAGTTGTTTTTATCAAACTAAATATTTCACTTTTTGAGTTAATGCAACATTCTTTAATAACTGTATATGAAGTAAAGTTTTACATCTAAACGAATAAATTAGCAACTTTAAACGAGACCGTCGTGTACACGGTTCTTAGTCCTTAGAGGAAATGATTACATGCAGTGATCAAATAGTTCATGTTTCGTTTGTTATTACCTCCGGCAAGGAGGTTGTGTTTTCGGTTTGGGTTGTTTGTCTGTCAGCAGGACTACGGAAAATCTACTGGCCCGATTTTCATGAAACTTGGCGGAAGGGTGTAGCATGGGCCACGGAAGAACCCCATTACATTTTGAACAGATCCAAATCACGGGGCGGATACACAAATTATTTTAGTTAACTTTGTGAGATAGGGTGTTTGTGTTGCATATAAGTGGTGGCAGAGTAATTGGAAATATTTGTTCCCCACCAGGAGAATTCACATTCTATTAACATTGCAAGATAGGGCATACCTTGGCGGAGGGTTACGCGTGCCCTTCTTGTTTCGTAATGTTTTCAAGTTGTTTCATTCTTCTGTACTTTTGAATAGTTTTTTATAGGGAAATTATTTTATGTTTAATATTTATAAAGATCAACTTAATACCCCATTATAGCTTGAACACCCCCCCTCATAAATAAAAACAAAACTGCATTCAAACCTAGTTTTGTTGCCTTGTAGTTCAAGGCGTGGTCGGCATGTTATTAACTAACTTAAAAAGTGGACGTTTTGAAACTAGTCGTAAATCATAAATTACAGTAAGGTTTATTTTTTAAATAATGTAATGCTTACTGGTTTAACTGGGGCATTTACCATAAGCAAAATAGTCAATATAGAAATTGAAGTTTTTTTTATTCGTGGCAAATCAATAAACCACCCATATAATGTAAAGTGAGATAATAATCAGCTGTTTTTACATCTAGCCCTTCTACAAATTTGAAGCCTCACCCTTTTTCTCCTTTTCTGTCTCCTCTCCCTCCTCATGTGTCTATTCTCCAATCATGGCTTTTTGTGAACCTCTTAACCCCCAGAGAAAGGGGGAAAGGCTGGAATATTAGGTTTCTGCTGCTAATGGGATACGATCAAAATGGGCCATCTCATTTGTATTGGTGCCTCATGGAAGTCTTCAATTTCTATTTTTTTACCCATGCACGTCTCCATTTTTTTTTTTTTTAATCGGGTAAAATCTGGTAACCTCAAAAGAGAAAAGATAGCTGAAGGGTTTCGATTTCGTGATTCACAAGTTCTAAGATACACGTATTTTATTAAAAAAGAGGTATCTAATATATATGAACAACAAGTAGGTGTCTATAATATAACTATTTATTAATTACTTTTCCTGTGATCCGTTTCACAATTGTAAATATGTATCACCTACAGTCAATTATTCGTTGTATCTTAAATGTACAGCAGCCAATTTATAAAATGTTTTATTGCTGTATCCTCCAAGCACTCAATTCCCCCAAATCCCATTGGAAAATATTTTCTAAACACTTAATTCAAACGGTGTGTTGCTATTTTAGAAGCAAAGCTTTTTAGTTGCCTTGTAATGTAGCCAGCAGAGTTAGAAGGTTACAAGGTTGAGTCATTATTTGTTGAGGAGACATTCTGCTCATTTATTGAAACAGTCTCAGCTCAGAAACAGTTCTGGTCTGGGCGATGTTGCCATATTTACCAACCCTCCACACAGTGGTGAGGACAATCGTTCTTTTTTTTGTCTAGACATGATAGACCAAAGACTTTGTGTGGTCACAGGAAATCTAAAATGAGTCAACAGAGGCAGCAGATTTGTGCCAGACACAGTTGTAATGGGATTAAAATGTTCCTTCATAAAAGATGTTGATGATCACCGTTTACTTAGGACAGACGGAAAGATACCAGACAAGAGGACATGTGACAAAAGTATTATGTATATAAATTTGACTCGAGTGTCAAAAGCACATGATCTGATCTCTTAACCAGCAAGCCATGAAGCTTTTATATCCACTTTTGTTCTCTCTCTCTCTCTCTCTCTCTCTCTCTCTCTCTCTCTCTCTCTCTCTCTCTCTCTCTCTAACTATATTATGGCAATAACAAGATAATGTTGTTATGTTACAGAATGAATAAAGTCATTTTTACTCAGACCTCCTCTGTGTCTGCTGATAAAGAGGACAGATCAAATATCAGTGCTTTACACTGACAGACAGACATTCATTTAATAGAGAAAATGTGATATGATAACTATAGCTGTCAGAGGAAATCAAGAGGCACAATAGGGATTTCTTCACCTACTTCAAAGGTGCACTGAGAAGGGGAAAAGTATGCATAGGTTGAAACACTTTTAATGTAAAGAACTGTATTGTCAGACCAATGCATTTCAGCTTGTGGCCTTTATCAAGTTTATCACAATAACACACATTACAAAGAACATTTAAAAAAGATGGCAAAAAAAGGTAAAATATATAAATGAAAACCAGTCATATGCATACATTTCAGCCAATGGGGTGGGATGGGTCTGGCCAAAATGCTCCTCTTTGTACTGAGAAAGCTTTGGCTGGACGTGATCACTTGAATGTCTCTCAAAAATGAAGATGAAATGTAATGTTGCATTTCATTAAAATGTCTGGCAACAGGACTGATTACATCATTCCTCTTAATGGATCCGTGATACGGTCTTTAAGGGAATGGGATGTCACACCGATGTATTTCACCAAATGGCCACTGTATCAAATAAACAACTTTTTTTGTTGTTGCGGGTAATAACATCCTTAATGCTGATGGTCTTCCCATTGACCGGGTGTTTGAAAGACTTGAGGGTTTTGTTATACTGGCAGTCTACTGTATGCAGGCTCCACACTGCAGGTTTAGTTGCTTACAGTTAGAGACTTCAAAATGTTGACATGCTCTGACAACTCTGTCCCTTATGTTTCTTCCTCTTTTAAAGTTACCATAGGTAGGTCTGTAACGGTTTCTTTCAAGGATGGGTCGTTTTGGAGAATATGCCAATGTTTTACAAGTATGTCCTTGATGTTCCTAATCTTATGGGTGAATGCAGTGCAGTAAATAAAGTGTGCCTCAGATCTGGAGGGTTTTTGAACTTGCAAATAAGCCTCTCGGCTCTTTGAATCCACTTTGTGTTCTGTACATACAAGCCAATGTTCTTTGTAATTTACTTATCTAAATTTGGATAGCATCTCATCTTTATTTATAGGTAGTTTGCCATTTGGACTACTTTCAATATAGAATAGGCTAGTGTGGATGGCTTGGTGTCCAATCAAGGTTTACTTTTAAATTTTAGCAAAACCCGCTCCATATCAAGAATTTAAAGGCATCCCCCGTAGTGATGAAAATCTTCACCAGACTCTACGGTTCCTCTCAGATCTACGAAGCATTTTTAGCATTTTTCAGCATGTCATGTTTTGCGGCCTGCAACCTAACTGTTTTCATTAGTGCTGTTTCCAGCAGGCAGCTGTTTTTGGCACAAAGAAAAGCTCTGATAACAAGTTAACGCCAAGCTTGTGAACATAATGGCGCATTTATCCGTTAAAGAGACAGATATTTCAGCTAAAAAAAAGTTGGTAAAGACCAAAAACTAAGCTAAAAGGAGAGTTAATATTTCACATTTGTCAGGTGGCCATTCACAACTCCAAATGAAAGCTAATATTGCTCTGTATCTGCTGGATATGAAAAAAGGAAACTGCAAGTTCAACATAACTTACCTACAATACTATAACATGCTTTTATAACCATGAAAACATCATCATGCTCTTTTGCCAGGAGCAACTGCTGTATGGAAAATAAATAATAAATATGCTGACAGTGAAAATATGCAGTCACATTCAGTATGACAATTTTGTTCGCAGAGTGTATGTTCATAATAAACATTTCCTTGTTATGTTGATAGAATACGTTTTTACTCCGCTTTTGCAAATGTGTTCTGTATGAACAAGGAGGAAGTGTTACCTTGTGTATATAATACCCTTGCATTAGTTCATGTACCTGTGTGTATGTTGGCATGTTTATACATTAATTGTGTATATATATATATATATATATATATGAGAAATGTATGCCTTCGTGCCCCTCCCCCGTGTGTGTGTGGTGTGTGTGTGTGTGTGTGTGTGTGTGTGTGTCGGTGTGTGTGTCGGTGTGTGTGTGTGTGTGTGTGTGTGTGTGTGTGTGTGTCGGTGTGTGTGTCGGTGTGTGTGTCGGTGTGTGTGTCGGTGTGTGTGGGTCAATGAAAGGCCAAAAGTGTCAGTATATCAACTAAAATACCACGTGTGACCATCTATGCTCAACATAAATCCTTGTTATCGTCTCCATAGATTCATTTTATAATTCTTATGTGAGGAAGAAAGAACAGGAAAGCAATCATTATGCTCCAGAGAGAAGAGAGAGAGAGAAGGAGAAGGAAACAGAGAGGGGGAAAGGAGAACAGAAAATGCAAAGTCATAATTGGGCTATAAAGAATATGGTTAGCAGTAAATGATCCACATAATGTGATGACTCAGCAATTGTTGGGTCCTATCATGAGCCAGCAGTTCTGTGATGGCTGATGTCACTCATGGATAGACACACAGGACTAAAGGTCAGAGCAGAACCAACTCAATTTTGGCTGGGTTACAAACATTATGCAGCGTCCAGCATACATTAACATGACGACCACCATCATATCTAGTCATGGTGGGAGTCAAGAGAAATTCCAATCTCTCAGAAGCAGTTTTGTTTGTGGCTCACAAAGGCACAGGGTCCCAGATGTATGAACTCTCCACTGAGTTCAAAGAGTTTATTTACTCCCTCACAACTGAAAAGAATTTTCAATAGGTTGCTGGAAGAGCGCAGGATAAACAATTGTTGTAGATGTTCAGATTTCATCTTGCCACCAGATCTCTAGAAAGTTGCCTTTATTTATTTGCTTTTTTTTATTTATTTATTTCTGGATGAGCAAAACCAGAAGCTAAATGTGAAATACATCACTCACTCCCATCTGATACAAGAATAAAGAAGAGCTTGTGGTGCCATCTGAACATGATCACGGAGTTTGTTTATTCCATGTTGGTGTCCCAAGATTTATCCCTACATCACTATCTTCTTTGGGGCATGGCTGGTGAGCATTCCTTCTTATTTCAATTACATTTGAAAGTTCAGTCTTTTTCTTTTCCTTTTTGTTTCTGTGGTTCCACAGAAACATTTCCAGTTTGGCCTGACTTTTATTTATTATGGCTTTCATTATGGCTGTTGTGAATCCAGTCGCCTGTTTTAAAAATAGATCATTCAATACGGAGTTCGTTTTAGCAGGCTATTGTGGTGTAAGTCATCTTGAGCTAGCTAACTCTGATGTAGATAATTTAGCCTAACTTAACAATTAGGTAGCTTATTTTGTTTCACTTTGTGCATCTTTGGCAGATCACATAGCTAATTAATATCAAAATATATGTAGTGTAAATGCATCCAACAAGCATTAGAAAGACAAACTGACACATTCTAGCCAGATGTTGAAACTCCATCAGTAAGTCCGCTTTTAGAAAAATGACCACTAACAGGGTCTGTCCCGTGGATACATCCATTATCTGTCGCCTGTGGTAATGACAAAAGATGTTGCGCCGGAATGACTCATAAAATGTTGATGTCATTCTCATTAAAATGACAGGGAAAAGGCAGATTTCCAAGAGATAAGGCCATCCAGAAGGTGCATTGAGCTGCTGTGGTGTTTATCTGATCCCTGATCAGTCGGACTATTGAATAATTTGTGTGGGTGAGGGAGAATTGATCTGTATGGGTCAGGGAACAGCGTGAATGAAAGCTTGTGGAGAAGATAAAACTTCTACCTCACTACGACAGTCACACATTAATCTACACGTTTGTGTTAAAGCTATCTAAACTGTTATTGCTGTAGCTAAACTGCAGACAGTTTGTTTTTTTTCTCTTCTGGTGCTTTTGACAGTTACTCAATACTCAAACAAAACCAAAGCACACTTGTGTACAAATATGTGCAAGAATTCAATAAGTGTTAAAAGTTTTGGTGTGAAAGCTGACTTGACATTAGCACAGAATACAGCGCAACCTGACCTGCCTCCAGCACATGAATAACTTATGAGAAGACTAGAGACTGTTGGGACTCTTTATGGTCTAATGCGGACCTGGCCAGCGTCCCCACAAGCCCCTCAAGTTGGGAATCTTGTCCCTCACCATATTGGGTTTGATGTCACAACTCCATCTGGATCCATTTTGAGGCAGCCATTTTGTTTCCCTTCTGGCAAACATTTCACCCATTTTATTTGGATACAGTAGGGAATTCAGCACATATGAGCTTGCGCCGAATCGTGCAGGGGATCATGATTAGGATGCCAACAAGCTGGTAATCACAGTATGTTGGAGAGTTGAAAGAGGTAATCAGTCAATATGTTACCGCACTCATCTATGTGATGTTTTTGGAAGAAATCGTTCAGACTCTGCTGCAGGTTATGTCTGATATGCAATGCTAGGCTTGTTTTTTTTTTTTTCGGTATCAACTTCACTCCCATTATCTACCCTCCTTCCTACATCCTTTCCTCCTATCCTCCTCTTCTTTCTTCCTCACCTTCTCTGTCTTCCTCTCTCGATTTACCAATGCCTCACTCCTCTCCGGTGTCTCACTCACTCACTTGCTAACTATCTTCCTCTCTACTTGCATATGCAGTGCATCAGAATAGGTTTCCATAGGGAATGGCTCTGAATATTATCTTAAATTTGTCATTCCTCATCTCTGCTGCTAGTTTTACCCTCAATTTGTTGCTCAGAGCCAAAAAGCAACATGGGATTCATGAAACGTGCACGCACCACAGAAGACACGATTACAGCCTATCCATCTCTCTTTCTATCCTTCTCTCTCACTATCCAAAACAACATGGGAATCGTGAAACGTGCTCCCACCTCAGACTGGAGTACTTTTCTTTCTCTCTCTCTTGTCTCCTGTTTCCCTCACCCCATCCCTCCCGGTGTTTGGATCCCTTTCAATCCCTTTTATTTATTTTTTTCCCTCTCACTCGTCTGGATTTGCGTTATCACTCCTTCCCTCCCCACTTCAATGTTTCTTTTTCTCTGCC
The DNA here is from genome assembly GCA_023631565.1 of Gymnocephalus cernua. Taxonomy (NCBI): domain Eukaryota; kingdom Metazoa; phylum Chordata; class Actinopteri; order Perciformes; family Percidae; genus Gymnocephalus; species Gymnocephalus cernua. The sequence continues at coordinate 13,559,811 of CM042438.1, forward strand.
TTTCTCTTCGTCTGTGTTTCACTCCCTCATGCTCAGAGGTAATTCTCTCCCTCCTCTCATGAGCCTTATTCATCATCATCATTATCATCATCATCATCCTCATCCTCCGTTTCTCTCTCACACACATACACAGTACATACAGTACTCACATTGACATGCACAAATCCACAATATCAATGTCACCTGCTCTGAACAATATAGAGGATGATAGTGTTTGGATGGGTTGATGGAAGGAGAGAAAGGATGAAGAGGAAAGAGAGAGAACACTAAGAGAGAGAGGAGCAAAGAAGAAGTGAATAAAAAAATACGCTGTTTGTTTGCTCTTATTCTGAAGTGCATTCTTCACCCCAGGATGTTCTCTAAACACTGTTGTTAAAAAGCATTTAAATAAAGGATGACTACAACTACGCAAGTGGTGAGAGAGATAAGGAACAGAGACAGCGAGAGAGAAAAAGAGGAAGTAAAAAAGCCTATTTATTAAGGGTTTGAATATTTCGTTTACATCAAAAACTGAGACTGTGGGGCGACCTCTAGCTCACCCAGTAAGAGCGTGCGCCCCACGTAGGCTGAGTCCTTTGCAGCGGCCCGGGTTCGAATCTGACCTGCGGCCCTTTGCTGCATGTCATCCCCTCTCTTTCTCTCATCCTTTCCTGTCTATCCACTGTCACTATCAAATAAAGGGAAAAGCCCCAAAAAAGAATCTAAAAAAAACTGAGGCTGAAATTTCCCAAACTCTACATCTCCATTGTAAGGCAATTCTCATTATTATAACAATGAAGAGTTCTGTTAAAGTGTCAAAATGTTGTCTTAATCATTTTCTAACAATAGAAGGCACATGAAGGGATACACAGGGAATTATATGGATGCATATTAGCAGGCATTACTGGATTTGATTATCCGTGATTTAATCAAAGCAGATCTGTCTCGGCAATGGAATTTATTTATTTATGACGTATAAAGTGGTAAAAGGCAGGAGAGTCTTTTTAACACAATAAAAGGATAAATTGAGGGGGTGGGGGGCAGTGGGGGGGGGTGTACACACAGGAAAACAACGGAATGAAACAAAATGCTCAAACAGTACAACTCTGATGACGCAAACAGGAGTTGTATTGTGAGATTTCTTTTGTTTAAATATCTTAAAGGTAATCAATTCAAGAGTCATTGCTCTTGGCCAGGGATGTGCAAAGGCAAAAGGACAACAACATCAGATAGAATTGCATGCAAATGTTGTCCTTCAGATACTGTTGTTTGCTTGTTTTGCATGAATTATGTATCTTGTATTTGACTTTTTTTTTGTTCTTTTCGTTTGCTCCTGAATACAAGCCTGCTGTTAACGCCCAATTTCCCTGCTAATCAAACTGTAATGTTTGAATTGCTTATTTAAAACCATCCATGTTACATGTACAATTGTACAGCACAGAGCTTCTAAATAAAAACAGGACATGCACACAAACACGCACACAAACACACGCCAGCAAAGAAATGACACGGACAAGTAACAAACACACATCAATCAAACTCAGTCTATCTTGCTTTAACACACACACATTTATGACAGCGATGTCATAAATATGGAAAGACGGAGCTTAGAGAGAGAGAGAGAGAGAGAGAGAGGGATGGAAAAAGAAATGAGAAGAGAATAGAGAAGACTACACAAACACACACTGAAGAGGAGGAATGATAGATTAACATCATGTGTCGTCATAGACAGTTTACCCATGTGACATTAGCTAAGATGATGGATGAGCGTGGTTTATAGACTAAAGTGTGTGTGTGTGTGTGTGTGTGTGTTAAACAGACAGAAACTTAACAACTTTGTGTGTCTCTGGCATGTGGACGTGCAAATATGTATGATTTTTGTATTATGGGTTTGAGCAAATCTATTTCTTCATGCACATGTCATACACTATACCCACTTATTGTTCTCTCCTCTTTTTCCCTTTGTCTCTTTTCTCCACATTATTGTTGCAACAAATGTTTATATAAATACATATTGGAGGATGTCCAAACTCAGTTGATTCAACTTTTTAGGCCTTAATTCATAATGTATATTATCAATGATGTGTACGAATATAGACAAGACAGAGCAGGTCAATTATTTTCTTAAGTCAAGTGTGTGTCTGTTTGTGTGCAAGTGCTTCATTGAACCAATAACACAATATGTCATCAAATGTGTATTTCACTAAACCAGATTAGATCAGTGAATAAGATCAGTAGAGGGTTTACAAGAAGCAACTGAGACAAGAATTCAAAATAATTTAGGGCAACAGTAATGAAGCATTCAGTGATGTATTTATTGGCTGTAGAGGGGAGGGGAGGGGAGGAGATGTGCTGAACATCGCAGCTGAGTTGAACAACCAAACAACATCTGATCTAATTCTTATCACTAACTCCAGATGACAACAGGGACAGTGGTGATGGGACAGGAGTCAGGAGAGCCTCTAGTCCTATGGGATGCTGCTCTCATATCATAGCCTTTGATTGGTAGCTGGTTTACTGGGTAAGTCCTGTCTAAAACGTCTTGATGTACAAATGCTTTGGTGAATTTAAAGCAGTGCTCACAGTCAAGGATACTGCTTGTGTGTGTGTGTGTGTGTGTGTGTGTGTGTGTGTGTGTGTGTGTGTGTGTGTGTGTGTGTGTGTGTGTGTGTGTGTGTGTGTGTGTGTGTGTGTTAGTGTCAGTGTCAAAGTGGTGTATTTTTACATAAACATCAGCTGTACAGTGCAGTTCACAGTGGGCTAATGGTGGGTTAAAGTTGTGTCTGGCTGTAGCTTCACAATTGTGTGTACAGACACTGTACATAGTATATCATCTTCATTAAAAGTGTTTACTTAACTATATTTCAATCCGGAGAGACTTTGTTTACCAGATATGCAAAAGAACAATATTTATTATACAACTGCATGGCAAAAATGTATGAGTCTTTTGGAGATTAGACTCCATCAAATTAATATTTTTTAAAGGGGTAGAGAATAGGAAACATATCCCCCGATGGAGTCTAGACACTGGTGGCGGCGGAGAAGAGACCGGGGACTAGACCGACGAGGCAACGGAATGGCCAACCAGGAGAATCATGAAGACTGGAGGCGGCAGGGGAGGTGGAGGGTTGAGCGCTTTCCTGAAACAAAAAACTGAACAGCAAAGAGAACATATTTAAGCAGAGCTGTATAGTGCTGTGATTGGTCCTTGAATTCCGTGGTCATGACTGATTGGTTTAAGTGAAAGTATCGCTTCTAAACAGCTGATTTGATTTACGGAGAAAGAGTACTGATTATGTTAATGACGTCTTCCTGAAAGAATTTGCAGTGAGCTTCATTTCTGATGAATTATTGTAAAGTCTCTATGCAGAGTTTTCTCTAAAGGGGCACTCCAGTGATTGACAGGATTGCTGGGCAACAGCAACTACCTCTTACTCCCACACATTTCACTCTTGATACCTCATTTTTTTCATCAAAACGTAGAAAACGTGACAGAGTGCCATCCAACTGCCCCGTTGACTCCGGTGTTAACACAGACCAGAAATTTCAGGAAAAAAAACAGACAAAGTGACTTTTTTTTTGCTCGCCATTTTATTCAGTCCGCTCTCTCACGATGTTGAATCACTGTTACTCCTCTTGAATGACACCTCAACTTCTTCTTGGTACATTTAAGCTCATTTACGTCCTCACACTAAAACTCAAATTTGTCATTGTTTCCATTGAATGTGACCCCATTTATCCCTTTCTGACTATTGCAACTCTTCATACTCCATCACCTGCATACAAAGCCAGTAATATAGTTTAGCCCACTACATTTTCTTTAGAAATTGCATTATCTAGTTTATTTTTTAACTTAAATAAAGTTGGTGGACTCACCAGTAACATGACACGAGTGCAGCAGTGGTATCCTTACTTTGAGTCCCTATTCTGGGTCAAGCCCCAAAAACAGTGGATCCTAGATTTTTCCCATTATGCAGCCAGTGGCATCTTTTAGTCAGAACCTTTCGAGATAACCGTGAGGAAACCAGGATCATTTTCTCAGACTTGAGGAAACTTCTCCAGAGCCACAGAACTGTTCAAATAAATGACAAGTAAATTGTGTAAAATATGTGGAGTTCCCCTGTAATTTAATTATTTACAATTATTTGAGCAGATATTTCAGTTCAGAGTACTACATGTATTGTTGTGACTTCTTTATGAGGGTATTGATTACTAACTTCCTGATATGATTGCACTGTCTAAAAGCATTTTTGTTAGAGTCAACACAGGCTTATGCTGTGCAACCGTGTTTGTGTGTGTGTGTGTGTGTGTGTGTGTGTGTGTGTGTGTGTGTGTGTGTGTGTGTGTGTGTGTGTGTGTGTGTGTGTGTGTGTGTGTGGGTGTGTGTGTGTGCGTGCGTGCGTGCGCATGTTTTAGTGCGGGCGTGTGTGTGTGTGTTATACCACTAATCAATAATTAGCAGAGACGAAATGTGATAAATTGTTCATTGAGCTATCGTTTTCTTCTCACATTAAATTATTTTTGTACCTCACTAAAGTTGTAACAAAAGATTGCATTAAAATGTTGTGTTATCCCTTTTAATAAAAGCCAATCACTGTGCCGAATTCCTCAACATTAGCTCAGACTTGATCTGTGAACATCCCCAGGAGTGAGAGCTGCTCCATTGGAAATAAAAAGATCAACTTTTCCATGAAACTGACTTATAAATCACTGTTGTGCCAACAGTTCTAATGAGGAAAATATGTCCTTATCCCCCAAAACTGACACTGGCAATGTCCACAAATATGGAAAAAGCTGTCAGAGATCAAGAGGAAAACATGTCAAGTCTGATTTAGGGTGAATTAACCCTTTAAAACTGCTAATCGTCCCAATTGAAATGCGAAATATGAGAATGGTCATTGGTTTACGGTATGTTGTCAGTATGCGCAGAGTAATTGAAAAGTGCTGAAGAACAAGGAAGAATACAAGTGAAAAACCGTGTGGAAAGCTGGATATGATCCCACAGAAATGGCTTTGATAGCAATGTGTAAAAGTAGACACTGGTAGCGTGTAGACAGTTGGCACCATGAGACAAAGACAGAGAGAGAGAGAGCAACACATCGAGAGAGAGAGACATTGTGGTTTTTCTTCTCATGGATATATAATCAGTTTAAGAGGAAGTTTTTTCCCCTCAGTTTTGCTTTGATGCACAATCACATTTCGATCCACACTGTAATTCTGTCTCTCGCTCTCTCTCTCTCTCTCTCTCTCTCTCTCTCTCTCTCTCTCTCTCTCTCTCTCTCTCTCTCTCTTTCTGTGTCTGTCCCTCTGACTCTCTCTCTCTCTCTCTCTGTCTGTCCCTCTGACTATCTCTCTGTCTCTCTCTCTCTCTCTCTCTTTCTGTGTCTGTCCCTCTGACTCTCTCTCTCTCTCTCTGTCTGTCCCTCTGACTATCTCTCTCTCTCTCTCTCTCTCTCTCTCTCTCTCTCTCTCCCTCTCCCTCCCTTGTTGGTGTTTGATGTGGTGGCACCCTGGCATTGTTCTTGCTATTGTGCCAGTGGGGAAAGAAGGGAATGGGATGGAGGGAACGAGACGGAGATAGATGAATGGATGGGGTTGCAGTATTGATGTGGCATTGAGGCCCCAGTAAAGTTGAAAATCTGGATATAATTGACAGCTACACTGGCAGATCTGGGATTCCCATCAGAACGGAGAGGAATGTTCTAGAGTGTTCGGGAATGACCTGTGAGAACTTTCTGAAAGGGCCTGCAGGCAGCAGGACTCATATATAATCATATCATCATCACAAATACCAAACATTCGTGTTTCTAATTATTCCTCCTGCTCTCTCTCTTTGTTTATCTTCCATTATGCTGTCCTTATCTTGTGTGTGTGTGTGTGTGTGTGTGTGTGTGTGTGGGGGGGGGGGGGGGGCTTTTTGCCACCATGACACATGGCATATGTCTTACATCTTAGTAGGTCTCGACTCTGATTGTGTGATACTTGAGAAAATGTTCTTTTCAACCCTTTGTTGTTTTGTATGTGTCCACTTTGGTTAAGAATCTGTGTTAAACATATATGAGCATTAAGTTTATTTGTTTTCACCAAAAGACATTTTGAGACAAGACCACTTCAATAAAACCTCGTCTCTTGATCATTTCGTGGTTATTTTTATTTTTATCAAAGCAGATGCAACATCAGTATCCTTTCTGTTTAAAGGAACATCATACACACAACATCATACACTCTGACACAAGAAGCAGAATGTATTTAAGATCAACAAGTTATTCAAATCAAATGATATAATCCCATCAGACCAAGATAATGGGATTATACAACCGGTTGAGGAGAACACCTGTTTCCTCTTCATGTGGCACCTGAATGTGTTTCCAGATGGATATTTGTCTGTGTGCATGAGTATCTGCAGTTGTGTGAGATTCACACACACACACACACACACACACACACACACACACACACACACACACACACACACACACACACACACACACACACACACACACACACACACACACCTTTCTCAGTCTCTCTCTGTGATTCTCTGTTTGACCCTCTCTCTTTCTCTCTATCGATTTAGACCACAGCAAATGACAAATTCCATTTAAATAACTCTAGATGAATACAAAGGAATCACTTAACTGACTCGTAGTGTATACTGACAAGACGATCCAGAAAATGACTTGTATGGACTTCCAGATGAATCTCTATGTTAGCACACACTAAATACTAGCACAATCAGTGTATTTACTTTTCCACGGCCTTATCTATTAGGCAACAAGTCCTCCAAACCATACACGACAATATAAGTTGTTTATTTCTACCCTGAAATAGGACCTACACAGGAAGGTTTTCCATCTAAACCATTGAATGCAACGGTCGCGGTTTTAAACACGTCGTTAACGTTGTGGAACAGTCACACTTTGGTTATGTTTAGGTACAAAAACTTAGTTAAGTTTATAATAGCATTGTGGTTTGGGTTAAAATCAGACATTCACTTCTGGTTACACACGTGATGCTGAACGCGACATAGCTCTCCTTGTTCCTTCAAGTTAAAAAAACTCGCCATCTACTTTTATTCTTAAACAGGACACGAAGACCGCTCCAGGTTGGAAGTCCCGTGTTTGTTTGACCCATCCTCCATCCCAACCCTACCCCCCTAAAGCAGAACTTGGCGCTCTTATACTTTGTCACATTACTTTCTGCTTTGCTTCGTCATGATTCCTACGGCCACTAGTGGGCGCCGCCACTATAAACGTGGAGGACAATCTCCTATTTGGATGTGTGTATATATGCAGTATACTTTGCTTCACAGCTGCATGAAGGACTTTCTCATGCTTTTTAATCGCTTTCAACAATGTTTGTTGCCTCAGCACTAGTTTCGTCTTAGCGCTCATGAATTTGTCCTTCAATGTTGTATTAGGGGAAGTGAAGTTTCAGACTGTTAAGTAATCACTCTTTTAGTTGCAGGTGCCCACTGAGCAAATGTTTGTTTGTTTGAGTGAAACTGGGTCTACTGGGTTTTACTTTTTACTTTTATCCCCAAATTTCAAATGACACCAAAAAAAAATTTCTGAACTTTCTGTTCAGTGGCAGATAAAGACCTTACTGTACAGCACAGCTGGTTACTGAGTTGTTATACAATGTACTATTTCAGATAGCTACATTCTGCCAAAACTGAATATGGAAATCATATGTCATCTTAATGAAACCAATCTGACTTTGTTTTAACTTTGAGTATGAATTGAAGACCTGTGTTGGTATTCCCTTGATATTTTGCTCACTGAGAAAAGACAAAAATTGGGAAATGTCACCTATAACTGTCAGGCGGAACTGTGTTGTGTGTGAAATGCAATGGTTCAGTGGTGAATTCAAAAGAGGACACTAAGCGTGTGTGAAAAAGATAAAAGGGCGATGATGGGAGGCTGAAAGAGAAAAAGGAAACAAAGAGAATGAGTGAGCCAGAGAGGAAGGAAATTAAGAGAGACGGGCAAGAGAGGAGAGAGACCGAGAGATGATTGATGGAGCCAAAAAGCCGATTTCTTGCTTCATCTGATCTGCATTACTCTGCAATCAGCAGATACACACATACGCACAGGCAGACACACACACACACACGCATACACACATGCACACACACAGGCACACACAACTTGCAATCAACGCACGTACACACTCAACGTCTCCCTCACATACTATAAATCTGCAATCAACACACAGGTTACTGATCAGCGACTGTCAACAACACACACTGCATACATATAGACTACACACACACACACACACACACACACACACACACACACACACACACACACACACACACACACACACACACACGCACATGCACACACGCACAGTCAGCTAGTTTAAGCTGGTGATGAAGTCCGTACTCATCTACCTTGGTGCAGATAGATTTGGTCTGTACACACCCAGATGCAGGCTAATACACACACACACACAAGGACACACAAGCACACACACACACACACACACACACACACACACACACACACACACACACACACACACACTGCTGAGAGATGAGTATCTGAAAATGCTGCACGCACAGGCCAAGTCTCAAAATCTGAGTTAATGCTAACACCTCCCAATGTGCTATACAGCTACTTTGGGTTTCCTTTTTATTGTATTTATTTTATTTCCCCGAAGGACAAATTCATCTTTTTCGCTTGCCTCCTCAACAGGAGGGTCAAACGTCAGGGTCGGCTACACAACTGCTCCCCTGGAGCTGTAGGCCTTCAGTACGTTGCTCAAGGACATCACTTTCATTTTGGCAAGAAAAACAAAATACACAGACTTAAAAGTAAAAGCATGGACTCCACATGTAATCAGTGTTCGAACTATACCATGGCCTTTGGGGGAGCCCACTTTTCTTTCTTTTTTTTTTCACTGGGCGGGTGGTCGTGCGCTTCCGACTTACAATGACTTACAGAGATTCATAACAGCTTCAAGTGTATGCGCTATTCAGGATTCGCCCTATTATACTTTATCATCAGGAATTGATAGGTCAAACAGCAAACAGCCACCCACAAATAGTCTATAAACAAAGGATCAGGCTGTCTTTGAGATTTCACATGAACAATGGTTAAAGTTACTCAGGCTACAGAAGAATATCATCATTCCTCCGTTCAGTTAGGCCTAAGCGACGCATCCCAAGCTTCCATCCTTAACAAACAGTCACGTACAGTATATCGGCTCTTCCAGTCTCTCCACTGCTGGCTGTTCCAATTTAACGGGAGAGAGGAGCAAGAGTGGTTAGGACCGTGACCGGCCTCTGACGAGCTGTTACCACCACCATCTTCAGCCATAGAGGACATTATTTCTTCAGCTTCTTCTCGGCGGGAGGTGTGCTAACAGGGCTTGCAGCAGGTGAATCGGTCGTGCTATTAACGTCACCGCTACACAATTCTTAGTAAAACCAAAATGAATTAAACTGCCTTGCTTTCTTTTTGCCATGGCTATATGATGCTAACAGCAGAATGGATTTCAAGGACCAGAGGTGGGTAGTAAGGAGTTACATTTACTCTGTTACAGAGTAAGTTTTTGAAAATATTATACTTCTAGGAGTAGTTTTAAATCACTATACTTTTTACTTTTACTTGAGTAGATTTGTGAAGAAGAAACTGTACTCTTACTCCGCTACATTAGGCTACAATGAGCTTGTTACTTTTCTTTTTACCTCTTTGATATTCTACGCGTCATTGTCTTATCCCCCCCCGCATATGCCTCATTTTAATGTGGTATTTTGACAGAGAGAGAGACTTCCACTAAAGGCTCTACCACGTGACTGTTTCACCAATCAAACGTAGTTGTGCAGTCTCGTCACGTGACCATACTCAATCTCAGCGGCGGGACAGGTTAGCTTTACAATCGTAGCAAAACAAAAATGTCCGAATCAACCGTCGGCAATGCAGACACCGATGAGGAGGAACACCCCTGGCCTCATGTTGAAAGCATGTTTACCTTAGTGAAAGTGCATTATGTGGTGTCTTCTGTGTCTACCAAAACAAACAGTCATTTCAGCATTCAAAAACTCAACATCTAACTTGAGGAAACATGTAGTGGTAAGTTTCCTAAATTCTTTTTTTTTTTTTGCGAATGTTTGTCTTTTAGGTTACATATGTTTTAAACATTTCCTATATATATATATATATATATACATATATATATATATATATATATATATATATATATATATATATATATATATATCCATCCAAATTTGATGTGATAAAAATAAAAAATAAATCAGACGTTACTCAACAGTTACTCAGTACTTGAGTAGTTTTTTCACTTTTTTACTCTTACTCAAGTAATTATTTGGATGACCACTTTTTACTTTTACTTGAGTCATATTATTCTGAAGTAACAGTACTTTTACTTGAGTACAATTTTTGGCTACTCTACCCATCTCTGTCAAGGACTTTGTGCACCAATTAATGGCCTCCAATGTTTTCTACGAATCTTTGAGTTAACATGTAC
>CM042438.1:13572789-13747789 GCA_023631565.1 Gymnocephalus cernua
TGCCTGCCCTCTCTGGGTGCTTGTGGGTATGAAATGAAGACATTTAATAGGTTTGCTTTGACATTACTGGTGATTAGAAAATCGTTGCTCCAAAAATGTTTTTTCAATTTATTTAAGCAACACCAAATCAAGGGGCTTTTCAGATATTCACCGAAGGAGCTGAACCGGCGGCATTATTACAAAATGGTTCCTTAACCATTTGATTAATTCTTTTTTATTAAGAAAGACACAAAAGAGAAACATTACATATGATATACTTTACCCCTCTTTCAGCCCCTGTGCCCATTCACAAAGGTTCTTATAATGGACGCTGTAAATGTAAGCGGCACAGAGCAAAAAGTATCCAGTGTGTGCAGACACTAGACACGACTGATGCAGCACTCTCATTTTGTCCCGACTCCTTTGTCTCTTATAATGGGTTGCTTTTTATTTGCATGACAAATCTTTCGAGCTGTGGTTTTGAATTCTGTTAAGTGTTCCTGCCTTTCTTGCTTCCTCTCCACACCAGTCTCTGTCTATCTGTATCTCTTTAAGAAGGAAAAAAGTACGGTGGCCGGCAGGGGCAAACGCCCTGCAACTTAAGAAAACACATACAAATGGACAAAACACAAGCAAATTAAGAAAACAACTTCATTAATTTGACAACACATGCGCAGCATTTAGCAAACGTGCTGCAAATACACACAACACAACGGAAGTTATTACACAACAGAAGTTCTCCAGACCTGTAGGGGGAGCGCTAAGTGGAACAGCTTGACTTTTGAAAAAAAAGAGGTAGGTATTCCGATGGGGAATGGGTAAAGCGCAGGACTTTCACCTGGGAGAGTGGAGATCGTGTTCTGCGTTTATTTGTGTTTTTTTTTTCTAAGAAAGCCTTCCCCTAATATTCTTTTACTAAACCCAACCATTTAATGTTTTCCTAAGCATGTGACGTTTATCAGCCGTCGTGTTTTTGTTGTTTTTTCAAGCTGTGTTTGTCAGCTTGAAAAAACACGACGGCTGATAAAAGTCACATGCTTAGGAAAACATTAAATGGTTGTGTTTAGTAAAAGAATATTAAGGGAAGGCTTTTTTAGATGACAAACACGGGACGCAATCTCTGCTCTCCCGCATGAAAATCCTGCACTTTACCCATCCGCCATCAGAATATCTTGTTTGATATTCAAAAGTCAAGCTGTTCCACTTAGCGCTCCCCCTACAGGTCTGGAGAACTTCCGTTGTGTAATAATTTCCGTTGTGTGTATTTGCAGCGCGTTTGCTAAATGCTGCGCATGTGTTGTCAAATTAATGAAGTTGTTTTCTTAATTTGCTTGTGTTTTGTCCATTTGTATGTGTTTTCTTAAGTTGCAGGGCGTTTGCCCCTGTCGGCCACCGTAAAAAAGAGACTCAATGAATGCATCAAAACATGCAAGGAGGTTAAAGCGTTGACATACAGTAGACAGGACTTTTTTCCGTGCTTGTGTGAGAAATTCACCTCACACAGCAGAGCAAAAGCCACTGAGCTTTATTTTCACTTGTTTTGTCAATCAATCAAATCAGAATCTTGTCAAAAAATAATTCCTGACTCCCTGATTCACAAAACGTGAACTCAGTGTATTAATCGTTAACATTTCAGTGTGTCCCGCACGCTTCCCCAACAGTTTCCGATCTCCTTAAATCAGATCATTGGAGAACTCCAATATAAAAATGAAAAAAAACACATTGGATGCTAAAGTAGATCTGTTTACAACCATTTACTAGAAAATACTACAAGCTAATACTGTAGTAGTACGAACCATATCCTAACCTGCCATGTTTTAGTTGCCTAATCCTAACTTGACCATAGTATCTTTGACACAACCACAATCTTTCCCTCACCCTAACTGCCATGCACAGATATTATAGAGAGTGAGACCTTTAGAAATGCTGCCATTGAAGGTAATTCATGTTTTTGTGAGTGGCAGATATACAGTAAATGTGCGTTGAATAGTAACACTAACACACCCTTGATAGTTCTTTTTTTTTCCTCCTCTTGGCTGTCTCTAACTCTCTCATTTACTCTCCCCGCTCTGTCATTGCATAGCAAATGTAAATCATACTGTAGCAGGAAAGCTTGAATTTGATCTCTTTTGGGATACTCCGCTAGAAGCAACAGCACTCATTGTTATGCCTCTCCCCGTCCTGTGGTAAAGACGGAGAGAGGGAGAAAGGATCCTCTCTTCTCCCACTTAACCAAGAGGAAATCTCTCCTGGTAAAACAATGAATTCTAATTTGCAGAACGTTTTCCATCATTTCCGTTACATTTCCTGTTATCCGGTTTTCTGCTCACTAAACGCACACTCCTGTGTAAACACACACCGTAATGGTAACACAATGGGCTATATGGCTACTTTGGGTTTTGTGTTTTGGACACAGGCGGCCTTGCTCGCTTTCCTTTTTATTTTATTTATTTTATTTCCCCAAAGGACAAATTCATCTTTTTCGCTTGCCTCCTCAACAGGAGGGTCAAACGCGGTGATCTGGGTCATTTCCCAGCTTCTGTGTTTCTTTAGAGTGTGTGTGTGTTCGTTTCCATCTCCTCCTGCGCAAGTAAATTGTCTTTGTTCTTTGTTTTACTATAAGAAAGAGAAACCACATGTCTCTCTTCCTTTATGTGTCCCCTTCTGCATCTCTCCTCATCCTACTCTGACCCTTCTTTTTTCTTTCCTTCCTTCTACCTCCATTTCACTTTCTCCTATTCATCTTTTCTCTGTTTCTTTTTTTTATGTTTCGTCCTCTATAAGTCCACTCATGTCATCCCTAATCAGGTATTCTTTCTGCCATCTCCTGGTCCACATCTGGGAGCATGTGATGTGATTTGATCCTGATCTCCGTTTTCGTTTAGCCACTTGATGACTTCATCTCCTTCTCATCACTGGATGTGGAATTCCTTGTGTGTCCCATGTACCACTTGCCAAGTGGTTCACAGGCTCACTCAGCCGTCCATAAGTCCTCTACGGTGGATGACTATTTGACCATTGGATTACTACCTGGCTGTCAGCATGCCATCCCTGTAGGTTATAGCGTCTGATTGGAGGCAGTGATAGAAAGCATGCAGACGCCATCTTGTCCCAACCTCCTTTTGCAAATGTGATGATGGTCTGTTCTATACCATGTGGTTTGTCTCTACATATTTGTTTGATGTAGAAGTGTATTCAAACTCGTTGGACACCATCACAAAACTACTACTACTGGCTCAGGGTGTTTATATTGCCAGCGTTTTCAACCCTGTTTACAGCAAGAAAATCAACATTCCAATAAGCTTCTTGTCCAAATACTTGTGTATTTCAGGCAAAGCCGTAAATATAGTTTTCTTGAACTGTCACAGCATTCATGAAAACCGTGACAGACCATCATATATCAATGCAGTGGTCGATGCAGAAGCTTGTCACGTATTCTCATTTTTCTGTTGATTGGATGTGGAAAGTCAAGAAGGCAACAGAAAGTTAAGCGTAAAAAGTTTTGAAAAAGTTTTGATGAGACCATGATGAGTGAAAGATATTAGTGTTTTTTGTTAACATGAACGTGTTAACCTGAGTGAACTGAAACAAACGCCAAGCTGTGAGCCGTGCAGCTTTGGCGATGTGGAAGAGGCAAGGATGTAACTTTGGGCTCGACATTGGGGTGGGGACAAATTATAACCTGGGTGTCTGGGTTGGACTTTCATTTGTTTGATTTGTCTTGTTTGCAAACATTCTCACCATTCCTGATTCCATGCAAATCTATTATTTTCATAATGTGAAAAGTAAAACGTATCTTTTCATATTTTGCCAAACATAGAGGTCATCTGATAATATCAGTCTCATGTAAATCTGCATATTAGTAACTGTGGAGGGTTTGCATTGGTTCCTTCCACTTTTTGCTTCTTCTTTGGTGTTAAAATATTGTAGGCTACAGTGTTTCCACTGAAGTGTTAATTGAGAACCTTGATAGCCTTTTGGGTGCCCTTTGGAATTTAGTTGATCCCCTGTGAATGTGTGACACATAACAGACATGGGGGTTTAATCACATCTAAGTCTAGTGTGAATAGCACTTCAGATTAATGTAACAGCCAAACACACGGGATTGTCTGGGCTTTTTTTTTTGCAAGAATGTCAAATGGGCGAGGACGTAACATTGGGGATATCAAAACATAATCAAACACTTAATTTCTCTGCATTTGGGTGATCAATTTATGGTGCAAATGTCTTTATTTATGTAAAGGAAATTATAATAGGTTTTTGGGGTGGGTTGCACTGGTCAGGTGTAAATTACATCTATGTAAATGGATGACACAGATTACTGAACATGTATTACTGAAGGAAGAACCTAGTTTATTAAACTATTACTACTGATCATCAGAATGTTTGCAGGCGGTTAGGAAAACCTGAAAGCTGACATTATGAGCAATGTTGTATGACCTTGGAATAATATGACGGCACATTGGTAAGAAGAACTTTTCTGCAGGACACAAGAGTTGAGGGTTAAAAGAGGGCCTTTCTTCAGGGTCACGGCGGTTCATTGTGGAGAAAGACAGACAGAAAGAAACGGAGAAGAAAGAGAGAAAAACAAATAACATAAGGGCACAGAGACGGAGGGGAGGGCAAAACCTCATCAAAAAGCCAAAAAAGATATACAACATTTAAAAACAGTTTTATGAAGACAAGAAGCAAAAAAGAATGAGACAGAGGGAGGGAGGGAGGGAGGGGTGGAGGCCGGGTTGATGGCCATGCGTGAAAACAACAAAAAAGTTCAAAAGAAAAAGAAGAAACTTTACCACAGAGAAGCCGATTGCATGTTCAGATCTTTAACTGCTGGTCAAAACAACTACACATACATAACACACACACCCCGACTCAGAACAGGGTTATTCTAAGCGATAATGTATTTAGCAGTGCTGAGGACTTCTTGGATTTTGGTCCTGTGGCTGGGCAACTCTGAACCCACAAGCTATGATGGTAACTAGCTAGTTCTGAGGGATGAAAAGCCAAATCATCACAGTCATATTCTGCACAAGTGACTATAATGACCATGGCTTTTATTACTCTTAACAAGGGAGAGCATGTGGCGCCTATTACAGGTTAACCTCAGTTTCTTTTGGCTGAACTATAGTGCTTGGTATGAATTAACCCAAATTTTGGTAGCTCAAGTAGTATAGGTGATTCGGATACTAGTAGTAATGCCAGTATCAATACTGCTAATTAGGGATTCACTGATATTTAAAATAACAATAGTATGTCCCTGGGGAATTTCCTCCATGCTTTCTCAAATGCTGTGGTTATCAGGGACTGATAGCCGGTGGTGGTTTATGTCGCTGATCTTTCTTCGACATAGTGTAATGCTGCCACACGACCGGAATTTTCTTTTACTGTAAACAAACCACATGTGTGCACGGCACCCTTTGACCTCTTACATCAGCGCCATGTCCAGTTAGTGGCTTTTTCTCCAAATCAGCAGTTGCGGTAGCAGCTAGCGGACTTTTGTCTGAGTCCGACCGTAAAAAAACAACAGATCTGCCATCGGTGAATGCCATCTTATTTGTCAGTGAACGAGGCAAATGTCGGCCGATACCGATGTTCTGCCGATAATTCTGTGCATCCCTACTACTAATACTCTGACGTTGAATCACAACAAATATCTGCAGTATGGAAAATGTCAAACTTTGCCACAGCATCAGTTTGGTTACTAATGTAAGAATGTGTGAGAGCAGAGGAAATCCACCCCTCCCACCACTAACAAAGTAAATTATATTTTATTGATGATTTTTTATTGATTAATTGCCTCGTGATATATAAAGATTTCTCTATAGAAATACAATAAGCGTGCCGGCATATTTCACCGTGCAAAATGTCAGTTTTCACAGTTTAAATTATGATGTGCTGGGCCTGAAATGTTTCAGTAATTTGGTGTGTTCAATTAGACTCACTTCTGGTAACTCTGCCAAAGTGATTTATTAATGTATTACTTCTTTAATTCTGTAATTACAGGCCTGTACTAGTTTATTCACACAGCTAACAAAACATGAAGTTTATTATTCTGCTCTCTTGTGTTATTTCTGTGATTTGAGGGCTGCTGGTGAAGCCCTGTGCAGGAAACTAAACATCTAATGGCCCTGACACACTAATCCGATAATCGGCCGTGGGACAGTCTGGCGAGGTCAGTGACTCGAGTCTGTTCGGTGCCGTCGTCAGTCGGAGGAGCCGTCGGCCTTCATTTGGGCCGATTTGACTTGTTGACGGAAGGCGGGCAGTCAGGACTCAATGACCAATCTGATTGGTAGAGTGCTAACCCGGAAATGGCGAGCGGGATGAGCGTGACTAAGCCTCTCAAAATCTGACGAAATTTTTTTAAACTGACCTTTGTCGATCTGAAATGAAGACAGATTCAGCAACTGCATGGCCTATTTCTCACTTAAAAAGTTTTCAGAAACACGTTTCGGTGAACAATCTTCGTAAAATATGAGATCGTATTCTGAATGAGCCGCTAATTAAGCCCGGTAGAAAAATCCAGAAGCAACGGTCTGCCAACAGTCAGCCATCAGGTTGGTGTGTCTTGGGCTTAAAACTCACCCAACAGCCAACTTAGAAGTTCTCTTTAGCACAGGGACCAGTGTAGACCCAGCTCATATCCAGGACCAGTGGAGGTATGTGGCCTCCATGTTGAGAAGGTGTGTGTGTGTGTGTGTGTGTGTGTGTGTGTGTGTGTGTGTGTGTGTGTGTGTGTGTGTGTGTGTGTGTGTGTGTGTGTGTGTGTGTGTGTGTGTGTGTGTGTGTGTGTGTGTGTGAGAGAGTTGTTGTGTTTGGTAAAATTTCACATGGAGGGCCCCATCTCTTTTCCGTGGTTGTACTCTCTCAATTTGCCTCCTTTTTGTCTCTCTATCAGTCGATCAGTTTGTCTGTCTATTGTGGTGGGCGCTTAATTTAGCCTGAGGACACACACACACACACACACACACACACAGACGCACACACACACAGACGCACAGGCGCACAGGCACTGTATTCTGGCATTGAGCTCAAACAAAACCACAATGGTCCAGCCCTTGGCAACACAGCCAAGATGAATTGACCACGTCCGTCTGGACGCACGCACGCACGCACGCACACACTCACTCACTCACTCACTCACTCACACATTCTCTCTCTCTCTCACACACACACACACACACACACACACACACACACACACACACACACACACACACACACACACACACACACACACACACACACACACACACACACACACACACACACACACACACACACAGTAGAGTAGAATGGAACCGAATGTTTGTGTGATGACAAACCGTATTTCATGTTGTCATCTGTTAAAGAAGTTTAAAGAAAAATGTTTTGCACAGTTAAGGCATTGTTTTTGAAGTCTAGCTGTAAGATCTATTCAGCATAGTCTTGTACAGTAAATGTGAGATTACTTAGGAAGAGTTTTAGAAATCAATTTAAGATATTACTCAAGCTTGAAAACATGAGATGGACCGATGGCTTAGCTTTGCTCTGAAGAAAAGTTGGGGGAAACACACACACACACACACACACACACACACACACACACACACACACACACACACACACACACACACACACACACACACACACACACCCAGTGCAGGGCCCCAGCTAAAAGCAGAGGGGATTGTTTCCTGTCTGTCAAACCACACCCTAAGTAAAAGAAGGAAAGAGTACAGGGCACTCATGTACGGCAAATACAGTTATCTGTGTCTTGTGTGGTGTAAGAGAAAGTCAGATACAGTAGATTGAATAACCTGTAGATTGAGAGTATAAGCGTCTAATAGTGGGTTCGATGTGTAAGATATTTTGCATATTCATTATGTGTTGCATAAGTTGTGAGATGCATTCAATGGTGATGATATGAACACCTTTGGCTTTCTAATGTCAAGGTCAGTGGCAGTTTTTGGCACGGGCGGCATTTTTTTCATGTCACATGGGGGGCGGCACGAAAAAAAGATTTTTTTAAAGTCGCTTTTTTGTTCTAAAAAGCCTTTTAAAATGTCAATGACGTCATACACATATACGGCCAGAGATACTGCTGCGGCGATACTGCTGCGGCGATACTGCGGGATCTCCAATCGTAATCAGTCCTTCACTGACCAATCAGCATTCATTAGCAGAATGCTAGCGTGGTATGGGCAACAACGACTCAACCTGTAACAAATCAAAAGGGCGTAAGTACTCGTTCATTCAACTTTTGACCTATAATCCAGGTTGAACTTGCAAAACTACAATCAAATCTGAGATTTCTCAATGACAATCAGGCGAAAGAGACAAATTTAGCCGTCTAGCTCCATAGGGTCCCATTCATTTTGCACTCGCCTGCGATCACCCCCAGTGGAACTCTGGTGGAACTGCAACCAAAGTAGGTACAATGGGGCTGAATGGGGAGTGGAACGGCTTTCCGTAGACAGGCTTTGGAAGTACACAGAGACGGAGCAAGACAAGTCTAAACCTTTCTTTTATGTCAATTGTTTAAACGCGAAAATTAAACAAAGTTACCCAAGCCGCTCAAATAAAAGAAAAAAGCGAAAAGACATGTTTTTGGCAGTAGCAGGACCTTTGTCAGCTCCCGTGGCCGATGATAGTGGTGATGGTGTCGGCAGCAGTGGCACAGTGAGGAGGAGACTCAGGAGGAGAGGGACAGAGATGAGGGAGTGAGGGTACAACCTGCGGTTACCTGCGGCATACCTCTCTTTCAGCACTTAATCAATCTTTGTATCAGGCTTTCTATCTTTCCCACTGACTGGAAAACAGACCACAAGGCAGCATTCTTGGACCCTTACTTTTTCTTTTATACATCAATGATCTCCCTCAAGTGTGTAAACACTCAAAATGCTTACTGTACGCTGATGATACTGTGATTTTTCTCTCTGACTCAAATCCTGGTGTTATAAATTCCAAATTATCATCTGATCTTCAGTTCTTACATGACTGGTTGAAAAAGAACTACTTGACCATCAATGCAAAGAAAACTGAATGTACAGTATGTATTTTCACTCACCCAGAAAAAGTCTTTCTTTCACTGATTCTATTACCTTTGCAAACCAAGATCTTGTCGTCACAAAGACTTACAAATATCTTGGTGTGCTACTTGATACACACCTTACATACCGGGAACACATTTCTAACTTAACAAAAAAGCTGAATCAGAAACTTTGTGTATAACAAGATTAGATCATATCTTTCCTTTTCTGTTTCTGAAACCTACATGCAATTGTGTTTTCAACAATTTCCTACTGTCTTCCAATCTGGTCTCTTACCACTAAGGGAATTACTGAACCAATAGCACGACTATACAATCGAGGTCACAAGATCCACAGTAATATTCCAAAGTGATCTCACCATTACATTACACTCACACGCTCAAACACTCTGACTTACCAGAACTACATAAACAGCCACGCTATTACATTTTATTTTCAGATTCAAAATAGCACTTGGCCAACACTTGCTGTACTTCTCCCGACACACAATATGAGACCAGTACGCCTCACTAGGTCAGTTTCACAGGCATTCATTCCATTCCCCCCATACAAAAACAACTATGGTCAGAAATCCTTTTTTCATACATACACCAAAATTTGGAATGATATTCCCCATCGCATCAGAACACTATCATCCATCACATATTTCAAAAAGGCATACAAACTGTTCCTTCTCAACATTTACACTTGCACTCTTGCATTGTTCATGTACTGTCCAAGTCTTGTTTGCACTGTCTGTATTGTTGTTTTTAGTTGTCTGTATCTGTCCAGCCCATGCTAATGTCCTGTACAGGTGTTTCTGTCTTTATGTGCCGTAACTGCCGGAACCTGCTGGAAACCAGTTTTTAAACTGAGTCAGGAACGTTTAAATTGTAACTTAATGTTACTTTTAATCTTGAAGTCTCTCTCTCCCTCCCACACACACACACAGACACACACACACACACACACATACACATTGTATGGTCAAAAGTATGTGGACACCTGTCTGGAGTTGTCATGGCTTGGGTTAGGCCCCTTAGTTCCCATTAAGGGGAAATACACTGTTTACAGACTTTTTGGCAACAGTTTAGGGGAGACTCTGCCCCCGTGCACACAGTGAGGTCCATAAAGTGTGGCAGAACATGGCTGGCCTGCACAGAGCAGGGATGAACAGAAGCACAGACTGAGATCTTAACATCAGTGATCAACCTAAACTAAAGCTCTTGTGGCTACATGGGAGTAAATCCTTGAAGCCAGGTTCCAAAATCTTGTGGAAAGCCTTCCCAGAAGGGTGGAGGCTGTTATGGCAGGATATTAATGGTTTTGGAAAGAAAAGATCAGCAGTCACGTATAATATTTTGCTGTCCACATACTCTGTTTGGACATTCAATTACTTTTTAGGCATAGTGTCTTTCTCCATTTTCCTTTTTTAGTATGTTCATCATTAGGTGAGGTCACCAGCCATTAGGGTCATAAAAAATGAATTGTTTTTTTGTGTGTCAGTATATGTGTGTGTTTTGTGTGTTCATTCTTGCTTTAGTGGTCATCACAAGGATGAAAAAGATCATGAAAATCCTTCAAAAATGAGGCTATGTGCATGTGTGTGTACCTGTGGGCGTCTGTTTGTACATATGTAGACTGTGTGTGTGTGTGTGTGTGTGTGTGTGTGTGTGTGTGTGTGTGTGTGTGTGTGTGTGTGTGTGTGTGTGTGTGTGTGTGTGTCTGTGTGTGTGCACGCATGTGCGCACACACTCAGGTACATAGTATAAGAGAAAACTTAGCCATGTATAAAATTGGCTTCGCTGGCCGGTTGCTCATATTCAGTCAACCTGCCTTGTAGTTCCACACAGAAACTCGTTCAAATCACCTTGAATGGTGATTCTCTCTCTCTCTCTCTCTCTCTCTCACTCTCTCTCTCTCTCTCCAGTTCCACAGGCTGAGCTCTATTTTAGCAGCCACCCATAAGAGAGTAGGCGAGGTTTCAAATTGAAACCTGGCCATTTATGAATCAAATTTGTTCTGCATATACATTTTCCATAACGCACAGGACTGCATTAGACTGTGTTTAGATAAGTCTGCTTGTGTGTGTGTGTGTGTGTGTGTGTGTGTGTGTGTGTGTGTGTGTGTGTGTGTGTGTGTGTGTGTGTGTGTGTGTGTGTGTGTGTGTGTGTGTGTGTGTGTGTGTGTGCGTGTGTGTGTGTGTGTGTCTGTGTGTCTGTGTGTCTGTGTGTCTGTGTGTGTTATGAATTATGCCATTGTTCCCCTCATCAACTTTGTTTACAGTACACTTGACTTAGCCTGATGCTCTGTATGTATGTATGATTTTGAGGTGGTCTGGGATTATTAACCCTCTTGAGGGTTTGTTTTCTGGAATCTCATATTGTTTATTCAGGCAATAGTAATCCAAATGTTGCTTGGCATCATTCAGTGAGTGGACAACATATTAAGACCTTCTGCTCCTTTCACAAAGCTGCACTGACCCGGTGGTGGACTTAGGTTCAAGCTCTCGCTCCTTTATCGATTTCACCTCTTAAATCCACTTTAGTCTTGAAGAGCAGGAGTGAAGGAAAGCAAACATATTGAGCATCGTGGCTATTAACACAGTGCTACAAACTGGTAAAGAACAATTTAAGCACGGTGTTTAAAATAATATATTTACGTTAATTTAGATATGATAAAAACTACACTGTAACTTCCTATCAATTGGTGTCAAAAAGTGATTACTCTTCTCAGTAATTTCCCTGTCATCTAACTTGACAGATTTTGACAGTCAGAGAGCAGCTTTCAGTCGGCGTGATCATTTTACTTCCTCTCTATAACAAAGCTACCCGAGGAGTGGAGTCGTTTTAGGTTCCCCATTCATACACATTCAGCTTCTTTCAATTGCAAATGATGAACTGGGTGAGTGCAACCGCTTTGGGACCTTTTCCACGGCGACTTCAGAGTTAAAAAAGAGAATTACTTTGACATACTGTAAGCATATTGGTTTGATTAAACTTGTTTGTGAAACGCTTTTATAAATGAGGCTGCGGGGCAGATAAAACATGATCAAACGAGCCATGAATGATTAGTTACACAATAGACTCTAACTTAAGCACATCCAATATATAGCCATAACAATAAACACATCTGGAACACAGCATAATAAAAGTAATTTCTGAAGGCCAATTATAGTAAGTGTATTGAGTTTTATAAACCCAGGATGTTTTGTGAGGGTACAGAATGTAGATTTTTTTTTTTTTTTGCTTCTTTAAATAAAAAAAGAACAAATCAACTAAATGTCTGAACAATTAAAACAGCGTGTTACTTGTAACGCTGTAGGAAACTTGGTCTTCAGTTTTTTTTAATCAAATTTCAGTTTGAAAAGGATTTTAAACTTGAACTTTCTTAGAAAGAGGAGAACATATGAAGAGGTAAGACATTTCAATTACAAATTCTGACACAGACAGAATATTGAAGGAGGAAGAAACAAAAAGAGAAATAAGGAGTCATCTCAGTTCTGTATGAATTAATGCTCCCTCACTCCTCATCTCCCCTGAGCAGAAAGAGAAGACGAGGGGAAAAAAGAGGCAAAGTGAGTGAATGTGGTGAGATGGAAAATGTGAGGAGCGGGCCAGGGCTGAGCCGGCGGTTTCACCAGTATAACTGTCCTATTGTCTGACTCTAGCGGAGACTGAGTGCAGGAGACACACACACACACACACACAGACATGTAGCTGTGTTGTTGTCATGACTGTCATCAAACGCTGAGTTAAATGTTTGTGTTTGTGTGCTCATGTAAACCATGGTCATAGAATTAGACTGAAGAGAGAGGACACTAAGATGAAAAAGAAATTAGTGAGGCTGCTGTGGAAGTATAATAATGATGATGATGATAGTAATGAGATGATTTACACATGGACTGTGCACGAGAGATATTGTGACCACTAATCATGATTGACACACACACACACTCACACACACACTCACACACACACTCACACTCACACACACACACATGCATTGCATCACGACTACATTCAGTGGTAACAAGTATGAAAATAAGTTAGATGATTGTGATCCACCACAATGAGCTATAGTATATTTGTCTTTTACGCATCAACCCATAGAATATGCTAAATTGTTATAGATTAAAGCAATAGTTTGCCATTTTCGGAAATAAGTTTTTATTCAATTTTTGATAGAGAGTTAGATTAGAAGATGAACACCACATGACCCTTAAATATAAGGCTGCTAGTTGCTTAGAGGTGTCGATAGATGTTGTTTCCCTCTGTTTCCTGTCTTTGCGCTGGGTAAAAGATGCTGATAGCCAATCAGAGTCAAGCAGCTTAACTCATTGAATATTAATGAAAACTGGCACAAATCAAGCTGAGTCTTCCTACAGGCTTTCTATACCACGCTAGAATGGCTTGAAACAAGGTAACCAAGGCATTTTTTCCACAATTGTTTTTACAAAGTCCATGGAACTTCAGAACTTCATATTAATGATGATAAAATAACTATTTAACTGATTTTGAATGCGTTATCAGGAGTAATACATATGTAAAATGATACAGTACAGTTACCTTTGTATTCCTCTAACATGGCTCCGTCATCAGCTGCTGTCTTCTTGAATCATAGTAGCTTACATAATCTGTTCACTATGGGACTGTAAGTTTTGCTGCATCAGGGGGGGAGAGACTGAGAGAATTCTGGAAAGTTCAGCAGACTCCCACTGCTGCAGACAAGTGAAATGAAATATAAAAAAATTGGATAGTTTATGTGTTAATATTCACTGTAACCATGACTTCTATGTGATGGTTGCCCTTTTTGGATCAAAATTGGACTGAGCGAGTTTTGGAAAAAATATCTTCATTTGGCAGAAGCTGTATGCACCTTTAATACCCTTGAGCCAGTCCGTCACCATCAATAAACCTGTAAACAGAATATTCCAGTCCAGCTGTGGTGTCCTGAGAACAGTCTGCCAGAAAAAAAAAAAGACTGAAAATTGTGGGGCTGCCAGCTCCTCTCTCTGACTGCTCCTAATACACGGAAATTGTGACGATGATGAGCAGGAGAAGTCAGTGCTTATCAGCAGCATGGTTTCTGTTGACATTAAGTTCATTTATATATACAGTACAATACTTCATCGCAGTCTGTTTTTTTACAGAGTAAAAAGAAACAGGAGGACGAAAACTACATTTAAAAAATCAAATAACATCAACAGTACAAAACAAAATAACAAATCTGCCCTGTCTAATCCTATCAGGGCCACCTGAAGAAACTCTGCATACACGTAGTGTGAGTCTAAGTTTGCACAAACGGTAAAAAGTCAAAGGAATAACCTGATTCAAATCCACAGTTACCCTAACTGGGTTTGCAGTAATCTTACTATGATCTTAACTGGATTGTTCTAACAGAGTTATGTTACCTCTGTGTGTCCAAAAGGCAGGTAACATGAGCATCTGTGCTTAAAAGGATAATTCTTTGTGTACATTTTGTGACTCTGCAGGTGGAGCTTTGCTGCATGAAAATCCCAACTTCTGCATACACACAGTCATTGTGAGAAGAGTTGCTTAAATGTAAGCGTGGTTATTCTAACACAGTGATGATATGTTTACACGTGACCACCAAAACCGGGTCACTTAAGCAACTAGGTTAAAACTGAAAGCACCTCCATGCATTATCTGAGCAAATGATTGTTATTCCAACCAGGGCAGTAGATTCATTTAAGCATGAGGCACACACTGCATGCATTTTCAGAAAATCTCTTTAACTATAAACTGTCAGTCTCCTATTTCTTAATAAGCTTTAAGGACACAAAGAACAAAGCGTTATATATTTTCAAACCAGTGCGCTCTATGTTTCTCTCTCTGGTTAATGCCATCTCCCACTGTGGGACCAACATAGATTTATTTCTGGACTTTTACTAAAAGCCTCAAAGTTTCAAAACAACATTTTAAAATCTCATCTAAGTCCAGACACAGAGTCTCTCGTCGCTGCGGTGTGTGTGTGTGTGTGTGTGTGTGTGTGTGTGTGTGTGTGTGTGTGTGTGTGTGTGTGTGTGTGTGTGTGTGTGTGTGTGTGTGCGCGCACGCCCAGCGTAATGTCTAAGAGCCGAGGGACACAATGAGCAAATGGGAGCGAGTAGAAAGAGAGAGAGAGAAGGAAAGAGTAGAGGGAAACGCAGACAAAGGGAGAGAAAAAGACAGACGGGCTGTTGATTTGTGAGCAGAAGTATGTATGTAAAATCTATAAATGTTACACTTGACATATGGACAGACGAGCAGCCGGTCAGCATGTAAACTGAAACCAGATTTACTTTTCACAAGTAATGCTTTCCATTCAACAGTATCTCCGTCATTCTTTTTCTCGTCCACACATTTGTTCCCCTCTCCCGCCTCTCTCACTTTATGTGAAATCTATTAAAACCTTTGAGCTACTTCACAGTATAAATTTATTTTATAGAAATTGTACTGAGCAAGGGAGTAATAAAAAGAGAGCAATTTCAGTGATATAATTACAAAATTCTTGATTTTACTGCAGGGGAACAGTAGATATCCAGATATCATGATACTCTGTGGGACGAGTTTTATTTGATCGGGGTGTTTATGATGGATGAGTTTGAAACTGAAGCCTCTTAATAAAGCTAAGTACCTTTAGAACATTTATCATGAGAGACATATTGTGTGAATAAATACTCTATATTTCCAAGAGCCACTGTACTCAGACACATAATGTATGTATAATGTATTTCCCTTGACTTTGAATATTATCTTTATCTGATCTACATAATATTCATCTTGAAAATATAATACACATCTCAAGTTGATTCTCAATGCAAGAGACATGCAACAATATTTGTAAGTGCTTCTCGAAACCAAGAATAATATCCATGTTTTGGTGATAACATGAATTTCTTTTAATTTCATAAGTTAAATCAAACTCATATATACTATATACAGTATATACAACAATGATATCACCCAGTCTCGCTGTCTTTCCAGTAGAGTTGCTCCCACAGGTCTTGTGGTCAGATAAAAGCCAATAGCTGTGGACGAAATACAAGTATTCATACAATCTTGGTAAAATGTTGTCAACATAAATCTTTTTAAGTACAACTACTGTTCATTACGCAGATCATGTCATACTGTATGTAATATGTTTTCAGCACCACAAAACATTTCAAATACAGATAAACGGTTTTTCATGCATAATTTAATGATAATCTTTTAAATTGTTGAAAAAGATATATAATACACACATGGGAAGTAAATATTACATTTACATTACATTTAAGGATTTGGTTTTGAAACAATCTAAACAAAGAAAACATCTCACATGACATGTTTACATCTGATTTATCAGATCATCTAGCAAAATACTCAAACACGCTTTTGTTTATATGTTCACCAAAACATAGTTACGGGCATATATGAGAATGTTTCTATTAATTCTAGTTCTATGGCAATGGCATTGTTGCTCACACACACACACACACACACACACACACACACACACACACACACACACACACACACACACACACACACACACAAGACATGTTTTACTGGATCACCTCACTTATGTTGGAACAGATGACAAACAGATATGATTCTGATGAATCATGATTCTATATACCGTAATCTTCCATCTAGTATGCTTCTGTAACAACCTTAATTTCGTAGGGAACTATATGTGCTTTTAAATTAATTATGTGAAACAACAGCAACCCTATTCACGTTACACGTGAAAATGAAATATAACTTTCTATTCACACTTTAATTTGGCATTGGGGAGCAGGCCACTATCACCTTTAATTGGATTTTTTAATGAAGAAATTTAGTCATGCAGAATACTTTAGTTGCTTTATCTGCTGTTAAACATTAATGTATTAATGTTGAATAGTGTGAGGATAGTGTGCAACCAACAAATAATACTGTCAATGAGAATGTTATTTTCAGGAGTTGGCATCCACACAACAAGAAGTGCATGGTCTTACAGTAAAGTAATATCCACATCTAGTGTTTGACCTATTCTAATTGTGGACATAGTAGGCAGTGAGTATTTTGGCTGTACACAGGTTTATAAATAACCTTGTTTCTTTTGTTCTGCTGCTCCTTAAAGATTGTGGAACATCTGACTATAAACAATGTCTTTAAATTCTTTGCACGTCCAGTTTACTTTTGTTCAGAACAATGGCACATCAATACTGGGCTGGTAACACGCCCTTGGGGCATAAGAAGAACATTTCCAATAATATTGTTTTAAGTTCTGTATGCCCATAAAAAGAGCGCTGCAGTTAAACTCATGTCCATACTAACTAAATGAAATGTAGAGCTCAATTTGTGATACATACATTATATATATATATATATATGTAAAAAAATGTCCATGTATGTGTGGTATATACATATATATATATATGTGTGTCATACATTAAAGACAGGCAGAGTGCAGGGAGAAAGTGGATAGATGGTAGCATTATAAAGTTATCTGACTCAACATTAAACACCACAAAAAAAATCAACAACTTGAACTAAAACTTTACAAAGCTTGTATTTCTGTCCAAGTTGCATTCACCTCAGTGCACGAACATGCACAACATGGCAAAACCTGGATCAATCAATTTGAGCAATGGAAAAAGCGCAGATGCCTTTCTCACTCTTTCCCCTTTATCTAGTTATTATTATTATTTACATTTTGGTGTAAGGAAAGATGCTTTAAACTAAACATTTGCTGCAGTGTTTGGCACAATGGTGGATTTGTACAATAGGGAACCATTCACCATCATGAGAGTCACTACTATGAAAGTGCTCTGCATTGTCATAATGACCAAGGCCATTTTACAAAATACTCCCTACGGTGCCAAGGTTTTTCCCTCAAAGTGTTTGCTTGTTCCAAACCCACACTTCAACACAGACAGTAGTTTCATGAACAAGTACACAGTGAAACACCTCTAACCCTACCAATCAGCCTCATAAACTTGAAAGGTCACTTTTAAATCAGTCAGTTACAATGCTGCCACTCTCCACAAAGGAGCATGTGACAACCTTTACAACCACTGTTCACATCTAAAGGCAGTTGAATGTTTGATACTCAAGAGATTTTGGGTGGAGTGTCACTTAAATGGGCTTGTCCACACTGAAAGGGGCCACTCCTACAACTAAGCCTCCCTTTATTGTAGTTGGCTAATTTCTTGGGAGTCAAAGAATGAGTCATCTCACGATAAATATTGGACTGTTTTTTTCGGTTCACGATCCAAAACAAGGCACATATAACACGCCTGATCCACTGAAGGATATATTATCACATGGTGTCACATGGTGAATTTACATGTCTAGAGTATCTAGGCAACAATGTATACTTGTTTGTTGTTTGTAAATAACTGCATTTTAAAGATTTGATTAAAATACTTAGCTCATACCAATTGCATTAAAATACTGTATGAACATACACTGCCGTAATTACAACAAGTCCTCCAACCCATACAACCTCATAGGTTGTTTGTTCCTACCCTCTTAATATGACCCACAGAAGCCTTTCCTAAATTAGTGTTCCTACCGGTGTCAGCAGATCAATACGTCCTCATACCTAAATGTAACGGTCGCAGTTTTAAACATGTGGTTCATTTTGTGAAACGGTCACAGTTTGGTAAGGTTTATGCAACATAACGACTCGGTTAGGTTTGGAAAAAGATCGTGGTGGGCGCCTGGGTAGTTCATATGGTAGAGCGCGCCCATATACAAGGCTCAGTCCTCAACGCAGCAGCCACGGGTTCAGTTCATTCCCCCTCTCTCTCCCCTTTCATGTCTGAGCTGTCCTGTCAAAATAAAGGACTAAAAATGCCCAAAAAAAGAGTCTTAAAAAAAGAAGAAGAAAAAGATTGTGGTGTGGGTTAAATAAGTATGTCTGTTACGTAACTTAACTTATGTATGTAAGTACGTAACATAGTTATGTACCTAACCGTACGTGACTTTAAACGTGACATAACTACATTATGTACGTCACTCGACTAGTTAAAATAAGTCATCGTGGACTTTTGGTTTCACACAGGACACGAAGAGCAGTCTCCTGGGTCAAAGTCCTGTGTTTTGTTTGACTTTGTCGCTCTTTAAACTAGCCTACTTCACCTGACTTCCTCTTTTGCTTCCGTCATAATTACTTTGACCACTAGAGTTCGCCACCACTATAAACTTAAATATGGGTCGTAATAAGCTGCTTGTACAAACAACCTATGGGGCCGTTTTTTGGGGAAGGACAGTCTCCGTAATTAAATTACAAATAGACCGAGAAATAAGCAGATATGTTTGATAGAAAATGTCTTTATTGTTACTATCAACACATACAGTATTTTATAATAACACTTATTTTCTGTGGCCCCAAAACCATACATGATACTCTCCTTTAAAAAAATAACACCCCTTTGAAGACATGCCTAATAAAAACACAGGGTCTAACATTTCACCTACCTTGGGTGTGATTTCCTCTTTACCAACCTCTCACACCACACAGTCATTGATAGAAGCCATATTGAGTGTGGGCAGGCTCATCATGTTAACGCCAGGAAGGATGTTCAGTTCCATCAGGGGATTGGTCTCACTATCAACCGAAATCATTTTGTAGGAGCCTTGGCCCCTGCTGCACAGATGAATCAGCCCTCTTGGCCACTTCCATTTGCAGTGTTATGCTGACCCAGGTAAATAATCCAAATGTTTTTCCGCTCCTCTCATCTCCACTTGAGGATGGCTCATCTGTGATGCTGTGAGAAGCTGACAATGAGTGGTGATATTCCTCTGCAACCTAAGATCTGCCTTAAAAGCACATGGTAGGGTGCAAAGTCACACATTGTAACTCTAATCATAGGCATCGTCTTTTAACAGTGCTGTAAAGGCTTCATGACTCATTTCTGCAATTGAATTGGCATGTACTGTATTTGCATAAACACCTAATCAGAATGATGGCATTCAACATTATAGGATCTGCTCTTTACATAAGGCAACACTGCAGTCTTCGGTAACGAGTAGAATGAAAACTCATTACAGAACTGCACCTCCAGCAAAGTACCGCACTTACAGTATGATGCAAGTATCATTATATTTTTCACAAAGCCTTTGCAATATTTCAGAGCTCAGTTTGCCTATGACATGTTAGATCACACTGTAAAATATCAAGCATTATGTCAGATAGTGTCTTGGAGTTCTTGACATCCTCCAGCAGATCATTTATGTCTCAACCTCAATCACTGGCCACCTTTACCTCATGGTCTGTTCCCAAAAGAGTAGCAACAAGTTTTCCCCACTAGACTCTCTAAATTTCTCGTTGAAGCTTTTTCAACCAAGATGGACACTATGCAGTTATTTCAGGGATAATGAAATAACTCCTCTGGATATTCTGTACTACTGGGCTCTGTGTTCACAGATGATATAATCTCATCAGAAATAGCCTCCTTCACCTAAGGTCAGTTGACATCAAGATAGAGATATTCGTGCATCTTCCACAGAAAGGTCAAACCCATCAGATATAACCACTCTGATTTTGAGAGACTCCCTAGTTTTTATCCTTCATATCATGCTAACTTTATAGCAAATTCAACTGCAATGTCAAATCTCTTTTTCTTGATATGTTTTTGTCTAACAAACTGGCTTATTTCATCCCCACAGTGGTAAAGAACAGAGCAAAAGAAAGACCTTAAACACGTTATGCCTTTCTTTTTCTGTGGTGATAAGGCACAATTACATAGAAATTGTAACCATGGTTTTTTGGCTCATTCCTTCCACTGATCATGATGGTTGTGGTCATGATACTGGCAACAATCTCTTAGCTGGACCACCAAAGGGAATAGTCATCATTTCTTCAGCCTAAACCCTTTGGCTTGTGTTTCCAACTCAGCTTGCAGATAAAGCACTTGGCAAAAATTTAACATGAAAGTGAATCTTGCCTCGGGAAGGCTTGGTAAAAAGTTGCAGTCTGGCTGATAGTAGTGTACTGGACTTTCCAATCCCTCTATTTCTCTCTGCAATGAAGGAATTTATGATGATTATAATTGAGTTTTCCTATCTTGTAACAACGGTAGTGTCACTTAACTCTTAAAGCAACACTAGAGAACTTTTCCTGCTTCGGTCCCCCTACAGGTTGGAAGCAGAATTGTCCATTACATTACATTATGCAAGTTTGCCACATCGGGTAGCGGATCTGTAGTTCAAATGAACTGGAGAATGTAACATAATGGACAATTCCACTTCCAACCTGTAGGGGGACCAAAGCGGGAAAAGTTCTCTAGTGTTGCTTTAATTGATTTATATTGAAATGATTGATAATTTAAAGGAATATTGTCACTGTGCAAAAACTTTGTATCACTATTTCTAATGAGTGTAATGCTTTCTAATAGGCTACATTGAAGGATGACTTGTTACTTGGACTAAAAACATTTTAACCACACAGTAAATAAAACCCTAAAAAGATCCTATTGTTGTATTCCTTAAACGTCTACTTAAATGTTTTTCCATCATTATTCAGCTTGCTGTTTTCTCTTGCCAAGGTTAAAGATTCATATCATTGTTAGACTTAGTTAATAAGGTTTTGAATAAACAGTGGTTTTCATGCCAGTGGGAATCTAAGGGTCATGGGTAAGCCTATAACTGAGTTATAATACAACAATAATGAATTTACCTTGGCAAACAGAAGTATGAACTGGTTATATGTTTGACAACAAACAATGAATCTAACGTGGAAAAAGTAGGTAAAAAATCCAAATTAAAGATGTTTTGAAA
The DNA here is from genome assembly GCA_023631565.1 of Gymnocephalus cernua. NCBI lineage: Eukaryota > Metazoa > Chordata > Actinopteri > Perciformes > Percidae > Gymnocephalus > Gymnocephalus cernua. Next base: position 13,594,538 of record CM042438.1, read on the forward strand.
GTCACTAGGCAGTTGCAAAGAAAAGTGGCTGAAGGAAGCTCTTTGTTTAAGTAAGTGCCCTTCTACAAGACAGGCGTCTGCCAGTGAGCCACACTGACCAACTGGAAGAAATCAGCAAGCTGTCTCCAGACAAACTCGTGGGGAAAGAGAAAAACAAATATGTGTAAGAAACAAAGACAGACAGAAAGTATCAAAACCAAAAAGCATCATATATTACCTATTAACATGCTTGAGAGGTGTTTATTATTGAATATAGAGAAGGTCATACCAGTCCATTAACCACCTGTAATAAACAGTATCAGTCTGTCTGTTAGCCAGTCTAGTTTTGTGTCTCTGGCCTTCTCTCCATTTAAATTATGGAGTATCAAAGAAAAGACATAGGAGCATTAAGCATTACATTTCAAAGGACGGTCACACTGGGCCATTAAACAATGGGGAGCAAACTTGAAGTCTGTCACAGTGCCACTGTAGTTTTGTTTAAGTTTTACTTTCTTTTGTGGACGTGATCATAATTTTACATAATTTAACAGAAAAAAAACAGTATGCCTTTTGATTTATATTTTACTGTCTGTTTCATTTTATGAAACTGACTGGGCAGTGCAGACTTCCAGCTGATTTTTATCAGTTTTTAAGATAACAGCAGCAAGTAGGTAAATAGTCTACACAAGATTATTCTTGCTTAATATTGTGTTTGTTTTTCATTCTCTGTCAAACCATCTACTACTTCAATCAATAAACTTTCACATACGTCTTGTATTTTGTACATCTGATGTTTTTGTATAAACAGTTTTTCAAGCCTTTACTCAGTTTGGAAGTTTGTGTACAAACTTGAGGAAAAAAAAAGTATTTAATGCTTACAAAATAACGAAATGCAATTCTCTATATATGCTGACTCGAAAGCTCTTGTTCTCACAGGGATTACGCATATTGCTGATTACTGGGCTATGGTTTGCTGTTGTGTGTATACACACTCATTCATCGTCCTCTTTGTATTCCCTGATTGAGGTCAGCTACATCCAAAGCTTGGCAATGAAGATGAAAACTGCATTGATCTAAGGCTGCAGAGGACTTTCTCTATTTGTTTTTCAGACAGCGGAGCCAAAGAATCTTTTTTTCTTCTTCACTTGACCTTGTTATTGGCAAAATATATGCAGTGTTTTTCCCATTGCTGCTGTGAATTCTGAACACCATTTCACCTGGTATTTGAGCCTTAAATCATTGTAATACAGCAATAAAGAATTTTTATCACTTTTCCTCCTCAGACTCCTTTGTTCCTGTGGTCGAGTATCAAGCGTAAACATGTCAATCCTCACTTGACACCCCCGAACTAGTAAGCATTCATTACATCACTATACATACATACTACATACATCTTTGTTTTGACTATTTGAAAAAATCTGCACTTTATGACCACACAAAAGGCACAAATTGTATGGATGCTGCTTTCAAGTTTGCTCCCTTAACAGTCCTCCTTTATGACTATGAGTGCCATGGACAGAAACAGCAGATCAAGGAGAGAGAAGTGATGGAGGGATGGAACAAAAATGCCTTGAAAACAAATGTAGAATCCATATATTTCAGATACAATATTGAGGAGGTGCAAAAATATAGAACTGTGACAATATAACTCCAACAATTCAAACCCAGTAGTGACAGTGACAACACAGAAGTTACGTGGGTGTCATCACAAGCAAGATTGCTGCATTATATTGTATATTATCTTATATACCCCCTGTTGCTGGGTGAAGAAAACACAAGATGGAGATTTTCTTTAACAACAGGACAATATTATCTGCAAATAAGAAGAGGAAACTATGGGACAGGGGTAAACAATCTCTTTCTTGAAAGAATAGTTGAAGAAATGAAGAAAATAATGAAGGATGGCAAGAAAATGGGAAATTTCTAAAGGAACTCAATGGGAGGTTTTATGTGCAAAACTTGCGACAGGTGGCAGGTGTATTATTTCTTCAATGTGACTTTTTCTCTGGTGGTCCATCCAAAACCTGCACCACTCAGGAGGTGGTAGATCCAGCTGTGTGTATGCCTGGAGGCTGCAGAATTGCCTTTGTTAGCAAACAATTCTTACCTTGGCTTTTGAAGGGCAGTGTTTGAAAAAGAAGCTAATAAGTTCTCAGACCATTCCTCCCTGTGGGGCAATGGGCGAAGGACTGTGTAGGCAAGGGTAAGAGACTTCGCCAACAGCCTGGTTTTCATCCCGAGCTAACAAGGGCATATTCATTATTTATGTCACTCGCACTAGAAAAATCAAAGAACAAGCTGATATTGATAGAGTTGTAACATCACCTTTACTGACTATGCAGAGCTTCCCAGTAGATGCACTTGCTGCCCAATTATCATTTTATTTAATCCATTTACCGATTGAGATTTTGATCATGCTGACCCAGGTTTCATTTGCTCTCTGGTTAAATAGGTAGTGATACCATATCAGAGTTAATAATATGTATGCACTGTCTGATCTCACAGTGTAAAAGAGAGACAGAATGCCTGAGGTTATCATTTAAGATATGAGTGTGGACCTGCTATGAGAGCTTAACATGAGTTTCCATGTATTTTGAAGCAGTGAAAGATATATTTATTTTAAATGCTTGTTAACACTTATAAATATATTTGCATATGGTTCATTTTAAGGATTCATTAAATGGTCTTACATTCTACCAGAAAAATTATCCAAGTGCTAAGTGCAAATATACTATACAGTAAATGGTAGAAAACTGTAGATGGTCAAATAAATGTCTACTTTAGTCATCAAATATCTTGTCTGTTTGTTCAATGAAGTAATATATTTATACAAAGCATCACTGTCTGTGTTATTTGTCCCATTCACCTTAAACTTGGTGTGCAGCAAGGATACGATTAGTATGAATCAGAATTGTAATTAGATGTAATTCATCAAAGTGAATGGGCCGTTCTTCAGAATTTCTCTCAAGTAAAGGATGTTAGTACTACGTCCACCTTTCATTGAAGACTTTTTTTACCACTAGTAGTGCTGTAGGGTAATGTTTTAATAAGGGGCCTTATATTGTTTGTATCTCATGCTTCACGTACCAGAGCTTCATGTTTTCATGTGGCACAGAGCTCCAGACAGCCGGGGATATAAAAGCAGGCAGCACCGGAACAAAAACAGCAACACATCACCGACAGTATGATAATAACACATGATTCACTCTCAGTGGTTTCTGCGACATGAGAAATACTTTGAATGATTACGTAGTTCCGCTCACAGTTGAGAAGGCGGTTGTTAATGTGGCTCAGGACACGTACCCGTTCTCACTGCTGTAAGAATGTGGACACATGCGGCTCAGACCACCTCCGAATGTGGTTTTAGTGATCAGATCTCAGGGCCTGATTTTAGCATAGTAGTTGATTTGATTTGGTTTAGTATTAATTGTGTAATTAAGGGCCCTTTGACAACTACCTCGTTTGGTCTGGACTTTTCAGTTTGATCCGAATCAAAATTACAGGTGTGAAACCTCACCCAGACCATGGTCCGGACCAAACAGGAAAACTTTGGCCCGACCAAAAGAGGTAGATTCGGTGTGGATCAAACTGGACCAAGGCTTGGTTCGTTTCTAGCGTGAACGCATTTTTTGGATGGTTCAGACTTTCGAACCACATACAGGAAGTTCTGGCAGGCTATCTTCGTGTCATAAGACTGAGGAAGCTCCTTCAGGAATAGCTCTGTGTGTACGTGAGAGAGAGAGAGTGACAGTGGAAGAGCTCAGAGCAGACAGCTGTCGGTTATTGGAGCAGCGAATACATTTGCAGTTTAGTAAATGTACAGTATAAGTTTCAGTTTGTCTCTGAATAAATGCTGTAGCTCAAAACCCAAGTAAATTTACTGTGTCTTACTTCTCAACAACGCAACAAAACAAGAAGATCCGCTGTAGCACAGGGAGAGCAGCGGTCAGTTGAAACCACTCTGACACCAGAGAGAGGATGAAAAATAATAAAGATAATTCCCTTTAAGCTGTGAACCCCCTGGAACCCTCTAAAGAACCCCTGGGGATCCCCGTACCCCACTTTGGGAGCCACTGGAGTAGTTGATTTGGTTTAGTATTAACTGTGTAAATAAGTGATACTGAGTGTGTGTCACTTTAAGAGTCGGTGTTCTTGATTTTAGTGGAGTAGTTGATTCGGTTTAGTATTCACTGTGTAAATAAGTGATACCGAGTGTGTGTGTCACTTTAAGAGTCGGTGTTCTTGATTTTAGTGGAGTAGTTGATTTGGTTTCATATTAACTGTGTAAATAAGTAAGATTATAGTGTGTGTCACTTTAAGAGTCAGTCTTCGGGTGGCTTCTTGATATTAATAGAGCTGCTGTGTCTTCCTCCTCTGACGTAATGCCCACAGCGTACAGAGAGACAGGCGGAGAGGTCCTGTCACAGCAAAGCGATAACACTAGTCTGAACAAAAAATAACAGATAACGAGCTGCTCTGCTTTGGTTTGCTGTGATCAGCAAATCCGGGCTCTGGGCGGCTAAATAACATACTATAACATCGGAATATTGCAATACCAGAGCCAACCTCATTAATCAGTCGGTATCAGCCTAGTTGAATGTGTTGCCGTGAAGCCTTAGCTAACTATCTCTCTTTCCCTCTCAGACCAAAGAAAAAAGAGACAGCCAAGACACTGTCACCCCGTCCGACATCATCAACAAACAAAAACCCCACAAAGAGACGAACCAGCCAACCAACCAGCCAGCCAGCCACCATCTTAACAGGCTGCTGAAAGAGACACACACTGAGAGAAAAGAGGCTAATGCTTATTTTGATCAACAGGTAAGCAGCACCAAAAGAAACACTATCAACACAAATGCACACCATGCACACAGCCCTTTCTACTAGTTGGTGCAGTGGCATTGTAAACGGGGTAAAAAAAAAAATGTATCGACGATGCACGGTTGGAGTTGTAGTTGGCGAATTGCATGCTCTCGGACAAGTGGGAAGATGAAATTTGTTCGTCCTAAAAGGAAACCCGGACCATCAATGGTGCGTTTAGGAGACAGAATATTGCTCTGTTAGCCGTTAGTAGTTTTACGACGGGCAGCAGTCGGTTTGCGTCTTATGTAACTAACGGCCTGAGCAGCGTCGGTAAGGAAAGAGGGATCTGCTGAATGAGAGAGAGGAAAAGAGCAGCACCGCTTTGAATTCACATGGCAATTTACATTTAGGTTAGGACACCCAAACGCTACACAAATACAAATTGGGGGCTACTGGGGACGGCTACTGCTTTGATTTAAGACTGAGTTTGAAGCCAACAGCAAGGGGACGTGGAGTGACTTAGTCGCCTCAAGTAGGTTTGTGTTTTTTTTTGTAAGTTTTGTGTCTTGTTTTCTAGCATGATTTACGATAAGTGGCATCCTGACTTGAGTTGCTATAGACGCCGGTGACTTGGAGTGATTTTGTCCCTACAATGTAGCTGTCGTGTAACTACTGTGGGTTACTTCTTCTTGGGTGTTTTCATTGATAACTTTTTCATTACTATTCTGACTGCAAACTTGATACTCAAGTTCAGATTTCTTGGTCCTCCGAATGACGCAGGTCGTAGAGAAAACGAGGAAAGAGCTTTATGTTGAAAGGTGAACGCATTTAGATGCTTGTAGTTTATTGGGGCTAAAAGTGGAAAAGAAGTGACACTGGATCAAAGAGGTTGTGTTTGTCAAGTGGTTTACAGCCGATATGGCGCTGTTTAGTTGCACCTCTTTCATTGTTAGGAAGCTCGAGAGCGCATGGTGGATGTGAATTGTCGTAAAAGATCCCCAAACAACCTCTCCTATCAACTGAAGTAGAAGTAACGCGCATTTATTTATTTGTTGTTATTGTTGTTGTTGAACTTTTCATGAGTGATGACGGGAAGCCCGAGTTGCATTTCCACTCAACTTTGAAAAAGTCCCCCCCCCCCCCCCCCCCTGTCGTAAGAAACTGTGATGTTCCTTTGAGATAAGGGAGCTGGGTAGGCATGACAACTCTGTGGGGAGAGCAGAGTATGTGAAGCCAGTACAATGAGGCACACACTGCAAGGAAGCTTTTTTACATAGTCCTTCACAGTTCTCCAAATCTGGCCCCTAAAGAACTGCTTATGTGTGGACCGACTTTTATTCAACAGATAACCCCGGTCATTTTTTAACAGCAGAGCAGGCCCCTGAGACTTTACTCTGACTCCACACTTGTTCACAATCGTTTGAAAAGCTAGCAGTTTGTGTTTTATTAAGTGGTTTATCAATGTATGTATTCACTGGATAACCGTGTAAAGTTGCCAAACTTTTTGCTGGCTGCATGTCTTATCTACATCTTTAACTTCACGGCATTGCAATGTCAAGCAGATATTTAGATAACATGCTACACTGAGTTAAACAAAAAAACACTTTTAAAAGTAAGACAGCATTTTAAATGAATATCTTAAACACTCACTTAAAGTTCCAACATTTTCTTAAAAGTTACAAAAGATTCTCTGACAACTTTTGCAAGTTTTGTACTCTCAGCCACAGCAGTATGGACTGGAGAGGTTACACACACATCTCTAAAACTGGTTTAGGGATCACTAGATACACAAAAACACAAAGGAGCAAAATTATTTATGAAACTTTTAAGTTTTGGTTGTTTTGCAATATTATATTAGAACACAAATCCAATACATTTCCTTGATTTTTGCCATTTGCATGCATAATGGGGACATATTTAATTTTTTTTTTTATAGTTCCACAAATTCCTACAGATGGAATCAAGTTCCTCTACTGCTTTATCTTTTTTGTAACCTGACACGGATGGCTTCAATTCAATAGTTTGATACTCACAATGGCACATCTGGCTTTGTAAGAAGGCTAAATCAAGTGCTTAGTTTGAACTGACATCAACTTTTAATTTAGTTGGAACTATTTCCCAGACTTTGCTGTCCTGTCCATCTTGTCCGTTAACGTTTCGTTCCCTTAGAAACGATGAATAGTTGTACGTCCAACTAATTTGTTCTTAGATCCATAGATGTCATGCATGTAATAACGCCTTTAATAAACTTTTACAAACTTTTCACAAGATTCTGGTCTAGCAATGTCAGCAAAGATCTGTAACGTTTTAAAATGTTCCTCTTTCCAGACACTGGATATTATTGTATCTTACGGCCTTGTTCGTAGCTGCTATTAAACGTCAAAACAGTTGACGACTTCCTAAAGAGAACCTCTGCTTGTAAAACTCTTTCCCGTATGTGTGTGTGAGACAGAGTGGGAGAGAGCACAGCGCTTTTTCCTGTGTGTGTGTGTGTGTGTCTGTATATGCCGTGGAGACAGCCATGGATGGCGCATATGGCTGCAATATGTGAAGTCTCTGCGGTGGAACTTGGAAGAGAGAAAGTTTTGAGGGAGAGAGACAGAAACAGAGAGAGAGAACACGTGTAGTGAGGGAAGTCAGAAATGTCCTGTTCAACTAGCTGGAATGTATCTCCTGTGTTTTATTGATGGTTTGATGTTCTGTAAGACATGAGGCACAACTGTAGTGATTTTGTGGGCTGCCATGCATTTGTCGTTGGTCTTTTTTAAAGTAGTGCTGTGTTACAAGGGACAAGGCCGGTTTGAGATGAGTGTAAAAGGAAATTTTAACCCAGTCCAAACAGCTTTTTTGGGGAAATAATTCTGGTGATTTCATTGGTGGACATGTGAGTGATTTTACTTCCTCAAAGAAAGCATCATGGTCATAAAGGAGTTTGGAAAGAAAGAGAAAGTTTGTTATTGCAACATCATTTTCTCAAACTTGTAATGATAGTCATTATAATTGATAATTATCAAGGTAGAAAAGAGTTTGCTTTTTGTGTATTTTCTTGCTTTATATCGGTGTATTTGAAAAAAGGCTAAGTTACCTGCAATTTGAAATTGTAGGCAAAGAAAGCATGAAACAAAAGGAGTCAAAGTGTATGTGATGTAAATGCTATAAACAATTTTGCAAATTTTGCAAATGCACGACCTGGAGAAGTTGTAGAAACCTGACGGGACTGTGAACATTACATACTGAAATCAATAACTTCACCTACTCTAGGTAAGAACCCACACATCAACAGAAAAACTAATTTACAGGATTGATATAGGCTAAGTTTCTAAAACTGTCAAACTTCTACTGTACCTCCTTTTGGGTGAGTTTAGTTTATTTATTTACCTGCTAAAAGCTGTCATTAGTGAGGAGATTGCAAGTAACAATTCCTGCCATGACCTCAGTCACTCAGTCGCTGCTGTCTCTCTCCTTCTGGGCCGGACTGACGCGTGTCCTTTCTTAGTGTTGTGCCCTGTTTCAGCTTGTTTTGATGTTCGACATAAAGAACAGATGACTGATTTCAGTTAATCTTGGCTTATTATTGCTGTTCTGTGAACTGGTATTCTGTGGGTGGATGGCATATCAACATTTGCTAGCAAATAATCTTATCCACAGACCTGTTGCCCACCACAGATGAGTGTGTGAAAGTGAAAAACAGTTGTCTGCCTGATTTGAGGAGATAAAAGATTATCAGTTGAGCTGGATGTTGTGCAATGCTCAGTTCAAGTCACTGTTAATTGTGACTGAAGTGGCACCAGGCGCAATTGTTGTAAACAATTTGATTTTACCTTTTTATTTAACTTTTACTTCTTGATTTTTTTTGTGCACGTACTTTAATGTGTCAGAAAATTGTCTGGAAAGCTTTGCTCAAATAATATAGCACATGTGTTCACAGCTGACATTTACATCTCCATACCTCACCATTAAGCTCCTGTGATTATAAAATCTGTGCTTCGGCGACCTTAGCAGTAAAGCAGATCATATAGTGTTCAAACATAGTAGATCAGAGGGGATAGGATGTTCTTTTCCTCAAGAGTTTGAAGTATTTTTCTTTATGTGGACGCACAGCTCATATTTTCTTTTTCTAATTTCTGATCCCATTTATTTATGAACGTGCATTGTCTTAACTCTCACTGTTTCCAATAAGCAGGAAAAGATAGCTTCTATTAAAGCAATCAGCCATTATTCATCTGAACCTGCCTGCAGTTCAGATAAAGGAAAACATAATTTGTCACGGATAGTTTATTTAAAGAAAAAACCTTTTTGCAAGGCTTCTGGCTCTCTTGGCTCATAGCTCTGTAGCTCGCACTTCTATATTACACAGAAGTAGTCTCTTGTTTTGCTCGTATCTCAAGGACACAGTTGTTTTGAACTTATTTGACTGTCTGGGCACATTGTTCTGCCTCTTTCATTGCTTTATTTTAAGCTGCTTGTAACGTGGGTGATGCAGGGATTTGAGTTTATTCTCCTGTTGCAGTTACTGGAAGTCACTCTGGAAAAGAGTGTCTGCTAAATGCCCAAAATGTCATCCCCACTCTCTGTCTGTGGTTAGTACAGCCTTGTTTAGGCTTGCGTTTGTCTCTAATGTCTTTGGTTTTATTTTAGACTTTTAAGTCTGTCTTTCAGACGGCCTGCTTCAGATAACGAGCACATGGTCTTGGTTTAGAGTGAAATGATTCTTTTTTCCCCCCCGTTTTGTAGTATTTTTTTTTTTTTTTGGGACAGACAAATCCTAAATATGGGACAATTTTTCTTCCTTTGATCCAAGAGAGTAAATAATCCTCCTGTCACTATACATTGGAGACTGATAAAGTGGTGGTTGAGCAGATTTAGGCACCAGTAGAAGGTGATGACACAGGCAGCAGTATGGTCTTGTGGTTATAGAGACTATATGCCGTTACCAAAAGGTAAAATGCCACAGCACCTGCTTACTCCTTGTAACTTTCTGTCTATGACTATCAGTTCAATTTCTGAAACATTCAGTAGATGACATTGTTTCTAAATTGACATGTCATGTATTTTGTGGTACCAGAAAGATTTGGAAACCAATTTTTTTTAGTCAACGTAACTGTGGCTCCTGAGCCAGTTAACGAAAGCTCACTCGTGTGAGAAACCTGCCGGCTTGTTATGCGATGTGTTATGAGTTGCGAGTTCAGACTGCTTTGACTCAGCAGCGGTGCACTTAACACGCTCGTGCTTCCTGTGCACCCAGACGTTTAGTTATCAATCACTGTTCATATGAGTTTGGACTTCATGTAAAACACAGTGGATGATTTGTTCCAAGGCTGCGTTCAATTCACTTTCAAATAAATGAAGATCTTATTGAAAATGAATCAATTCTCGTTCGCTCAACCGTGAGCCAATGAGCGGCAGTTTCCAATATGAGAGTATTGTTTGGAAAAGATTTCGTCGCGTTTACTGCACAGCGGTAGTTTCCGCGTATGAGCCGTATGTTAGACAAATATGACTTTGTGCTTTAATCATACAGCCATAAGTTCCACATTTTCCAAGTCCCAAACGTGTGCCTTTGAGTTGCTGCTCGCCTTCTGCTTCCACCTTTCTCCAAGCGATACTACAGGTGGTGTTCCAGGTTTGAAGGGTTTCACAAAGGAAACGCTAAAATGTTTATGACTGAATGTCATTAGGAGAAAAATGTAGCTTTCCTATAAACACTTGTCTATCTTGAAACAAAGTAGAGTGTGTTTGGTCATGGAAGTCTGATTAGGTTTTATGTGAATAAAACAGACGTCCATGTGTTTTAAATGTTGGTGGCACAGAGATCTTAATAAGAAACGTTTGGAGGCCCTGAGTTATTTGCATTAGCTCTGCATTATAAGATGATAGTAAATAGTTTTTTATTGAGACTAAAGTCCGTCAGCCTATTTACACTCGGGTGGTGCACTGAAAGTTAGTTTGACTTGTGTTTTCCACCGGCATTGTAGCTCTTGTTGTGGTAATAGTCAATAAAACCTTCCTCCTTAATGGTTTCACATTTGAAAATGGAGCTCTACATTAAAAGGTAAAGTCTAATTACAATAACTTGTGCAGATAAATATTGAGCCAAAACCCTCAGCTGAAATCATAAAAGGGGAATCAATTTCACAATTGAGATGAGTAATTGGGGAATTGCCCTTTTTAAATTTTAAATCCTTGCATAATAAATTTGATTGAGATCCAATACTGCTTTTTCTTATAGCTACAGTATTTCATGAGGTTGTGGTTTGTGGAGTGGACCAAATATACTAGCAGCTGTCACATCAGGACCTCACAGTTACATTTATCTTTTTTTTTTTTTTTTGGACATGATTATGTTCTATGATTTATACTCCAGTGTCAGCGTAAACACGGTAGCCAGAAGTTTTTGTTTGTTGTATTTGCTTAGGTTTCCGCTCTCTTTCACAATAATCCCAGTGGTGTCAGTATACAGGAGAGGATATTTGAGCTTGTTTTGCTACCTTCAGAAAAGCCAATTTGACTTGAAAAGATAATTCATCACAGTAAACATGCAGCTTGAATCTGTCAGAGATTATTTTTAGTTGTATTACCTATCACGAGTATGTACAGTATTATGTAAAGCTCTGCTTTTTGCCAATACTACAGGGACACCAGCAGGGAGTTTTGGAAGTCTATGTCAGCATAGTATCCCCCAAAGACCTTTTTTTACACGCCATATTACTTGTCTTTATATTTAGGAAGTTGTTGTTAACAGTGTTTCAAGAAGTTGTTTTAACACTGTTTGAAAAAAAAAAAAAGTAAAAGTATGTTAAAGTACATATGGCCTGCATTGCAAGTGTTTGGGAGAAAAAAAACCAGCAGTAGAAGTAAATAAATGAACAATATCTCAAAGTAATTCTGGTATTCTTTTCAGAACATAAATTAAGACTTGAGATGATGGTTTTCTAAATGTGTTCTAACATTCAAAAGCCAGTGTAGTCACTTAAATGTATAAAGTTATTATATTATGTATATATAGTGGTGTATCAGACAGTATAGTACAATGAGGAGATGAAGAACAGAGCATACAAAGAGTGATTGTAACACGAAGCTGTGAAAATGCATTCAGACTTGTGGTGTTATATGATTACTGTACACTGTGCTCAAGTCTTCCCGTGAGCTCGGCTCCATCTGTAATTTCTTCCAGTTTTCACCCAGCAGACAGACAGACAAATGATCTACCGAAAATGTGACAGTGGCATGAATTAGAATGTGATTCATGTTGCAAGCTTCTTTTTGTAGAAGCTGAAAGGACTGTGTAACACGCAGATGGAGAGAGTACTGAACCATTTTCCTCAAGTACTGTATGCTTAATTCAGCGAGACCTTTCTCAAGTAGAAGTGTTTTTTTTTTTTATTATATCGAGGATATCGGATAAAAGTTGTCTCACTCCAAAGTGAGGGCACAGTCAATTCATTCTGAATGAAAGAAAGTTTTTTGATTTCATGCACGTAGGAAAATTGCCGACACATCCACCTGTTTTGTAGTCAAAAACTGCCGTGTTTCCCACTTTTACAGGTTAAAGATTTGTATTTATCAAAAGGTTACATCATGTGTACGACAGACGGGAACTGTATTTTACGTCACCTTTCCCTAAGCTACTATCAGGACAAATCGTGAGTTTTCTGCAGGTTCACTAAAGCAGTATTTTTTTGATGTGGATGTTGTCCGTTCCCAGGGGATTTCAAGCCTCTGTAGTTCAATATATTTCATTAATATGGCATCCGTTCCTGCTGTATATCAGCAGTGAATCAGAAATGCACAACTTCTCATGATTGGCCTGGAGAGCATTCATCTCCAGACAGTTCAACATTTGTTGATAGATGGCTATCAGTTATTGTAACAGTCTACCAACACTTATCTCCTTCTGCTGATGTCAAATCTGTCTCACTGCAGCTTGGTTATGATTAAATTGACTCTCTGATTGTTTCTGTACTGAAGGTTAACTGTCTGTTCTTTCAACAGTCAAACAAAGAACCCCCCCCCCCCCCTCCACACACACACACACACACACACACACACACTTGAATTGCATAGCTGACGGATGTGTTGCTTTGCATCACTCTGTTTCTTTATCTCTAAATCTCTGTTTCTCTTATTCTTACTGTAACGACCAAAAAGAGACTGTTAGCGTCAGGTGTGCTTGATCCTACTGCATTGTCAAAATACTTAATTTGCTTGTTCCGAGAATGCAATTAAGTTTAATTTCAAGTGTGAATACACACCGACATTTGTTTGCTATGGTGATCTTTCTCAGTCACAATAAGATTTGTTCCAAGATTTGATGTGGCGTTCCTGTGGCAAACATGCCTTTTTATCTAGCACATGTTGTGTATAGCATTATATCTTTATGTCCTGGATGGGTGTGTTTGGGTTTTGAGTTATGTGCTCTTGTATACTATATGTGCACACAATATTAACCCTGGGTTATATACATTTTTGCCACTATTAAAACTATTGGGCTCTCTCTCTCTCGCACGCACGGTACGCACACACACACACACACACACACACACACACACACACACACACACACACACACACACACACACACACACACACACACACACACACACACACACACACACACACACACACACACACACACACGTACTGCCCCATTAGTATTGTAGTCTGGGATCTGGCTAAAACATCTGGTGGCTGAGTAACTTTTCAAAGTAGTCTTTGTCCTCACTCTGTGTGCTTGCATCTGTCAGTGTGAGCGTTCGTGTGTGTTTGTCTGCCTGTAATAAGGGGCAGACTTTTTATGGCGTCCCGTCAAATTAAAACTATGATTTAAACGACTAACATGTATGTCCTTTTTTTCATTAAAGCGAATAGCGACACTAGCCTCTGCAGATTTGTTGCGCTTGCTTCTGGCTGTGTGGACTGTTTGGACTTGTCTGTTTGGACTGTAGAAAAAAAAACCAACCTTAAAATAAAGATTAAGCATGGATATAGTAAGAGTAATTTATGAATGGCCATTCTGGCCTATTGTATTATTTTATTAATGCAATCCTGGCCAGCTGCTCCGTAGCATAGAGACATCAGGAAGAAAGCAAAGGGAGATATGACACTCTTCCAACTTGCCTCTGGTCCAGCTTGATATTTCTGCCCAAATCTGAAAGAACCAGTCTAATGTAGATCCAGCTAACTGTCTCACCTGTTCTGTGCACGATGGGGCTGAGCTTGGTTTTCTGATTCTGTGTAAGTAGCAGCTTTGGGCTTCAGAGGGTACAGCCCTGCAGAGCTGATGCCCTCAGGGGCTTCACTTCAAACCACATCAACTTTGAAAGAAGCAGGGATTCATCTTCTCTTACAGCAGTTAAGAGTGCTTAATCTGCATATTTAAAGGTGTAGAATCTTGTCCCGGTACTATAAACTTTAGTTTAATGTGTGTGTATCATATTTAATGTGGAATTATTTGTAATGCCAGTGATGGGGTCGTCTCGGTGTCTGCACAACACTATACTATCACTAGCGATCAGATTTAGAGAACTTCAGTCCTTTGTTGAGCTGCTGGACTAGCACTGCAGGTAGTTACTTAGGATAATGTACTATTGGTGCTGTATTGTTTTAGAAAAAAGGAATTACAAAGCATTTTTTTGTCTTCTATATCTGTTAACTGAATATCTTTGGGTTTCGGACTGTTGATCGGACAAAACAAGACATTTGAAGGCTTTACCTTTTTACTTTGGGAAACTGTGATGGCATTTTACAGTATTTTCTGACATTTTACAGCATTTTCTGACATTTTACAGCATTTTCTGACATTTTACATAACAAACCAATTTCCACACCTAATGTCCCGTCCTCACAGTGGACCTCTTATATTGAATCGTTGTACCAATAAACACACATCTATGGATTGTGACTGAGTATTATTTATTTGACATACTGTAAGTGCAGAAAGATCTAAATAAAATAGGCTACATTTTTCTTGAGGAATGCATTCATCAAACATACCAATGTGTCTGAAATTAGGTCGGTTAGAGAGTTGTACTATTGGTTTTGTTAACTTTTTGATTAATTGCACAGCCCTAATAACAGTGAGGCTGTGCAGTTTTTGCAGATTATTGTTTAAGGCAATACATCAAAACCACATCCTTTATAAAACACTATCTAAGTAGCCTTAAGTGAGAACCATATCAGGACTCATCTGCAGGGTCATTACCAGCATTTGAAGACCGGAGAGTCATGAAATTTGTTACCATCAGCATGTTTGTGGATAAATAATAATTTTGATGGTCAGCATGTATAAAATAAATAACTCTGAAAGAGGAAGTCTTTTGTTAGTATTAACAATAGACTGTGCAGCATGTTTTGTTTTCTTAAATATTGTTTCACGAAAAAGAAATGAAGTCTACTTGCTGAGAAGTGTGCAATAGTGCGTTTTCTGAAGTGTGTGTGTGTGTGTGTGTGTGTGTGTGTGATCAAGTGGATGCATGGTTAGATGGATGATGGAGGAAGGGAGGTGGTTCTTTTTTGAAATGGAAATTAAGGGGGCGCACATCTGGGGGTCTTTGAGACTTTTGTGGGGGGAGAGGAGAAGGTGGGTGTCAGAGGCCCACAGTCAGAAGTGTGTGTGTGTGTGGGTAGTAGGGGGTGGAGTTTAAGGAAGAATGGATGAAGAAGAGGGGAAGGGTAGTTTTTCATTTCTGGGGAGGTAGGAAATAAAGAACAAAATGGGATAAAGAGAGGTGTCTATGCTTAGTATTGGCCTGTGGAGTGGGGAGAGACAGACATGGATGGATAGATGGATGGATAGAGGGAGGGAAGAAGAAAGGAAGTGAGACAAGGTGATAATACAACTAGGCTGTGATCAACATGATTAGAAAAGGAAAAGGAAATGCTTAGATCAATAAGGTGGAAATAGAGTAAGAAAGTAAATAAACAAGGGAAGTAGGGATGGACAGAAGGACAGATGAGGAACCCATTTACATAGACAGGAGTGGGAGGGGTTAAAGTGGGGCAGAGAAAAGGGGGGGGAAAGATCACTTGCTATAGTCGAAAACTTTACGGCTGACAGTTAAATTTACTTCAGGCCTGTGTGTGTGAGTGTGTGTGTGTGTGTTGGAGTGGGGTGGAAAAGCACAGTGGGGGGCATGGCGTTTGTTCTGCAACATGGCTTTTGGGCTTTTTAGTGCTTCACACACACAAGTTGTCCTCTTCCCTTGAGTGGCCGATTTTACCTAGTTGTGAGAATCTCTCTCTCACGTTTTTTTCTAACCTTTTCTCTATCTTGCTCTTTTAGACGAGTAAATTATTAGATTATAAAAATGTCTGTTCAGTGACTGAAGAGCATTGGTTGGTAGAGGTTCAAGAAACCGGGGCAGGAGACGTGCCTTGACATATGAACTGAAACTTTTGTGATCTCTTCAGTCAGCCACTCCCTCTGTTGTCTTGTGTTCTTTCAGTTGCTCGGACATCTACAACTTTTATACCGGTGTGTAAAATATAAGACAATGTGTGCTTTCCGATCCTTGAGGTGCACTTAAAGCATGTTTTAACATATTTAAATAAAACCTCAAGGGATGTGTCTGTTTTGAGATAAGTGAAAACAAGAGCTCCTCATGTTTTTGTGATTCAAATAATAAAAATATATTCAGGATTAGTTTGGCAAGGTGTGAAGTAGGGAAATGATCTAGCTTTATCTTGCCTGGTACTTAAAGCAGCTTTAAAAATGGAGTCATGTCTTGAAGGATAAGATAAAACAAGTGCCTCTTGCTATGTTATTCAGGATGTATTCCAGTAATATTGCACCCCAGGCCAACAACTTTACTTAGACTATACATGTGGGGTTATGAAGTAAAGTGTTCTGAGGATGTAGAAAATCTCTCCAGAGTAATACTGAAGAATGAGGCAGCGTTCAGTTTTATAGATAAAAGCGGAGGAGATGAAAGAAGGAAAGATGGAAAGAAACAGGAGTAAAGAAAAACAGCATGTGGTGTGAAAAGTAACAGATCTGAGCAGATGAGTTCGCATCAGCAGTTTAAAAAGTGAAACAAATGTTTGGGGCACCACATACTGTTCATAAGAGTGTCACAAATTAGATTTGAAATCAAAATCGGAAGCAGGATCGGCTATTCCCCCAGTTTTTCTCAACACCGACGTCCGAAGAAAAACAACAACAGAAACAGTGTAACTTACAGCTGAGAGCATGCAGCTGAAGACAGAGGGTTACGCTATCTTACCAGTAGCCTGCAGCTTGACTATTAGACACCATGGCCACTGTCGGAGTTGGAGAAAATCCTCCTGCTTCCCTGAAGTCACATTTGCCTTCCCCCGTGAGTGAGTTATGTAAACAAACAATGTAGGCAAAGCATGTGGTCTCTGACGTGACCCCATGGTGCCTTCAGGTACACATCGTTAAACAGCCCAGCTGGCGCTTGGACATGTGACGTCATGGGATCGCCGTAACTGTTTATACTCGCGCTGGTGGTCGCGACACTAGTTGCAGTCTTCTCCTGAACAGAGGTGGCGCTAATGAGGAAAGGCTACCAACGTTGCTCTTTCTAAGGACTAGAAGAAGAAGAAGAAAAAGTTGAACGTGAATGCTTCGATTTGATTGGATGACCTATTTCGTCGGATCAAGCCTATCATTCAACATAAAAGAACTCATCTGAACCCAGTACGTTTACAAGACAGACTTGCAGTCACTCGGAGAGTCCTGGCATCCGGTTGCCCAGGAGCTCGTTCAGGCTTCCTGTTTCCGCTTTGTCGCGCAGCGCTGAAAAAAAAGAAGTGGTGCCCAACCTCTGCTCGTGCGCTATAAATCCGGGCGCGCCGGCAGGATCTACGTCATTTTGACGTCACGATGGCGCGCGCCAGCTTGGGAATGGGCAGTATATTTCACGCTTAATGGTGCATTCAATTGTGCCATTAAAAAAAAAAAAAACTCTGAGAAACTCAAATTGTTGTGGCAAAGTACCCTTCTCCTATCTAATGGCATTGGTGTTCCTGTTGAAAAAAAATGTTTAAATCCAAAATTGAATCGAACCGTGACCTTAAAATCGACTATAGCCTACATTATAATCATACATGGGTCATTCTGCCTCCAAAATCTGGAGGAAACCTTTTGAATACATTCAATTTGAAGATGAGGGAATCTTGGCACATCAACCAACCTGGAGCTCAAACCTCTGCCTCAGAAAGACATGAGATTTATTTTTTTTTTTTTATGTGATTCTTTGGGCTAAAGACAGGAAAGGGAAAAGAGAGGTGGGGATGACATGCAGCAAAGGGTGAGCGCTGCGGTAAGGACTGAGTTTTTGTACATGGGGCGCACACTCAACCAGGTGAGCTACCAGGGCGCCCCAATACAGGAGCATTTTGACAGGATCTGGTGTGTCGGGGTCTGAAGCACACAGTTATAGTTGCAGCTATTTAGTATCGTGTTTAGTAATAATTTGATTTAAATATGGTTTTTGAAATCTGAATGACAACCCGTGACTAAGAATGTGGCTCTACGGCATTATGTCAGGTTCTCGATCTCTATGCAAATTACCATTGCATCATTGGAAACATTCTTTGCTGCAGTCCAGGGAAGTATAACATGCTTTGGTATTCAGTCACTAGATCAGATTTGTAGCTTTACAGGAGAATCATATCAAAGGGAAGTTGATACCTCTTAAGCACTACAAGTATCTTTGATTGAGACACTGAGACACATTAAAGCATGTTTTCATTGCTGTGAAAATTCAGCATTAAAAGAATTACACTGATAGTATGATCATATTTGGCTTTGCATTTTTATTCAATTCCAGTTTTTGAATGGAGTCCAGCCCTGCATTGACATCACTGAGGCCCTGAAACCTCCCAGTCTTGTTTCCCGGTAGTGTTCAACAGGGAAACGCTGCTTCACTTGGCCAGCGTGCAGATAGAAGGGCTCTGGAAAGGAATATAAAGTCAACATTGTGGGTTGAAAATGTTCCGTTGTGTGTCTGTACAGTACGTGTGTGTGTGTGTGTGTGTGTGTGTGTGCGTCTTAAGTTTGTCCAGACATTTTTTCCCGTCGAGCCGGCCGCTTGCAGGAAACGTCCGATATGGTGTGTGTGTGTGTGTGTGTGTGTGTGTGTGTGCGTACAGAGAGAGAGAGAGTTGTGTTGCGAGTGTGTAGCAGCATGTGCATGGTCTAGTGTATCAGTGTGTTTCTGTCTGTGGATGTGCTTGTGTATGACTGACGTAATGTTTGAGCTTACCCAGACAGAGACAAACCAAACCATGACACACGCACAGCATACAGGGGTGTGTGTGTGTGTGTGTTACTTTAAAATAATCAGATATGCTTGGCAGGCTTGCAAAGGCTGGTGAGATGTAATGTGTGTGTTTCTGGCAGAGCTCGAGTTTGTTTTCCATATTTTGGGGGAAAAGACAGCTAGGCAAGCGTCAACAATCAACATGTTGATTTATGCAGCTACTAGTTCCTTCCATTACGCCTACAACTACCACTGAAGCAGTGTTTGTTCTCCCATTATTTTTGATGTATGAGAGCCTTAGCTGTGGAGAGCAAGGTCAAAATCAACAGTCCTGTGTTGATTTATGCAGCTCTCGGTTTCCCGCTACTATCGTACATCAAGGCGAGACATTTACACCGTCCATGAAGGCGAATGCGGATACTGTCCTGACTGTGGTTGGTGAGTTGGTGAGTTTAGCTCCTCTACCAGCCACAGCAGCAGTTAACCAATCTGAGAGAGCATTACATTTCTGACTGTAGCAGCCACAAAAACCTTGTCTTTCCATTTTAAAAACTTTGATAAATCCTTTAGTCATTTATTTGTTCCTTTGCCAAACTTTGTTCCTTTGTTATTTTAGTAAATAAAGAGAAAAATGACACAGCTATTTTAGAGGTGCACTTACTTTAATTATCTCACATGACAGCAAGAACAGTTTCAGTTCCCATTTTTAGAGTTATAGATGGCAAATAGCAAAACGTTGAGCGGCCAGCATGAGCGGTTATTTAAGTCTGTGATATGTGTCTTAATGCGCCTACCATGTAATCACAATATCATCGCTCAGAGTCTACCTGGTGGCCTTTGTTGCATGCCATTCCTTGCTCTCTCCCCATGACATCTACTATACTGTCGGCTGTCAAAATTCCCCAAAATAGTCTTAAAACAAAAAAGTCCGCTGGCTGCATTTTGACATATTTGAACGTTGTGAACCATGCCTCAGCCTTCATATCTGGTATATCCAATAATAGACCTACATTCACACAGGAAGAAGTGGACTGATACCATTCCTTTGATTGTTTAATTGCGTTAAGAGGCACTCAGAGGAACATATCTATTACAGGGAAGTAACTTGCACGTGTGTCTGTCAGAGCAAAATTTGAAAGCTCAGGCTGTTGCTAACAGCAATGAATCACTCCCACTCCCTTAAATTTAACCTTAACAACCCAACTCAACTCAGATCTGGTTTATCCAGGTTTGTGATTGATGTTCACAAGAGTTTAAAATCACTGGCATGATCCCGTTATGACATCCAACTTGCTAAACAAGTTTCTGATTTGCTCTTTTGCTGTCGGCAGCAAACCTCTACATTAGACAAGCTCGAGTGAAGGAAGTGTCTTCCCTTTGTACTTGAAGAATTGACAAATTATTGCAGATGAATTCTCTGACCGCTTAAACGATTAATGGACTAATTGTTTTTGCCCATTTCTTATATGAACTGTGAATTGTTGTCGCCAGTCGAAAGGAATTCATTAGGAACTGTGAAATATTCTGTACGTAACCGTAGACAGTCATCAGTACACCGTTTTGACATCAGCAGTTAGTGTCAGCGGCTCCTCAACTGCTGTTAGTGGGGTCCGTTGTCTGACATGTCCTCCGCTGGGAGCTATCATGTTAGTATTTTCTAGCCAACGTATAAAAACTATTATTTTTTTCCCCCCTCTTCCATCAGTCCACATAACAGAAAGCTGTTAACACAGGAGCTGTCTTAAAGTGGCATCTGTATAATAATAATAATAAGAATAAGAAGAAGACAAGCCTTTATTCATCCCGCAAGGGGAAATTACATTTTCACTCTGTTGTAGTTACACACACATTACACACAGGCCTGAAATACACACAAATGCTATTTCAGGCCTATACATGCACTAATGGAGAGATGTCATAGTGACATGAGCGCCCCGAGCAGTTGGGGGTTCAGTGCCTTGCTCAAGTGCTCCTAGGCAGTGCAGTGAACTGGCTCCTCTCAAGCTACCAGTTCACACTACGTACTTTGGTCCGTACGGGGACTTGAATCAGCGACCCTCCGGTTCCCAACCCAGCTCCCTACGGACTGAGCTACTGCCATCCCCATAACTACATACGTGAAGCTGTTGACAGAGAAGAAGATACATTTGGATAAAACTATACAAAACAATGCTTTTTCTTTTAGCTCATGATTTTCATCATTTTGGACATTTTAAAGGCTTCTGGTAATTTCATAGTATGTTAAAGGAACAATGAAGAACAGATGTATCTCCTTTTCCTGTGTTTGCCTGCTGTTTTGCCTCTTATTCAGCTTTCGATGTTAAATCCATGTTGCAGAAGTGATGAGTCAACAACTGAAAAAAGAGACCTACTTTAGCTCTCCTGCCTTTCTGTGTATCCAGGGCAAACATATTTGTGCTCTAGCTTCAATTTAATTGTCTTGTTTTGGCATTCAAAACATAAAGCAAACGATTACAACCAATTAAGAACTTCCAGACATTTGTAAATTAAATAAATATATGCAGTGTATTTTGGTTTTTGATTACCCCAGCTAATTAATGTATTTGGAACACAAGCAAAGGAGGCACACCCAAAACAAAAATAACTTTCAAATGTGGCGATGAACTAATGTAATCGTGTTTTTTTCCGATGGAGCTTTGCTGTACAGTTAAATATTTTATTCCTGTGCTGCGATTCGTCGGAAGGTAAACCCACAATGTTATAACTTCTAAAAACCAGTAGAAATCTGTTTGTCAATCCCGTTTGTCTGCTTGTGATATCGGATTTTCTTAAATATTTCTTAGAACTTTCAGACTTTAAAATACAAACAATCCAAACAACTGTATAAACCTAGAATTTTCATATGTAGCGTTTGAATAGAAAAAAAAACCAGTGTGGTTTCCTGTCTGTCCAATGAGTAATTGATCGAATGTGGAACTAAACTACATGGCATCTAAAAACAAACCAATATGCATCAGAAGAAGAAGCCCTTATATCTGTCTGTTTGTATTGATACAAGATAAGGTTGTATTATTACATGCGAAGATCAGCATTGTGTATTTGAAATCCAAACAACAAAACTGACTAAAATAATCCATTTCAGATGTAACAGTTGAGTTGAATATGAAACAATGTGCTCTCTGTGCTCTAATTGGTGGAACATGGAGCTTAACTCTTAACATCTAAAAATGCAGCGAGACACATCAAAAAGGGCTTTCAAAGACAATCATTTTCTCGGGCACAGAGGGGGAAAAACATCAACGAGCATAATTAGTTTGACCACCATGTCATTTGAAACGGCATTAGCAATAACAAATCAGAAAACTATAAAGGATAAAAACAAAGATACATTCAATTTGTGTTTCATGGTAGAAATAATTGAAAATGAATTTGATGGTTGTCAGCGTGCGTGCGTGTGTGTGTGTGTGTGTGTGTGTGTGTGTGTGTGTGTGTGTGTGTGTGTGTGTGTGTGTGTGTGTGTGTGTGTGTGTGTGTGTGTGTGTGTGTGTGTGTGTGTGTGTGTGTGTGTGTGTTGCTGGCAGTGAGACAGCTTAGCGTGTGTATATAGGTACTTGCATACATACGTGCGTGCGTTTGTTTAAGCGAGGGAGAGTTAGTGAGTGGGTATTTGTGTGTAATCATGTACGTCAGGCCGTCATGAATGGTGTGTTTGAGACAGAGCGGAGTGTGGAGTTCCTCGGGCTGGACCAAATTGGAAACAGAAAAACAAACATTCCCTAGGAACCCCCGCTCTCCATCCCCCCCCCCCCCCCTCGTCTGCCGGTTAGTGGCGTAGTCCAACCTGTCTGGGACAATGTAACGGTCTATAGTCGAACTGGACCACACACATTCACGGAGGGGGGTCGGAGCGCAGGAGGAGGCGGCTGTGGTGGTGGGGAGAGTTGCGGGGGGTATCGCAGCCATAATGACAGTTGGAAAAACAGACAGAAGAAACATGAAAATAACAGAGAGCTCAGTGATGGATTGATGGGAAAGACAGTGATGGAGCGGAAGAAAAGTGAAACGGAGAGTTAGAAGTTGATGGACATGAGATGTGCAAAGTTGTTAACAGTGAGAGAAAAAGAGAAGTCATTGTGGAGAAATAAAGAAAAAAAGAGGTAAGGAGAAAAACAGAGGGGCAGGGAAAGAACGATTGAGTAAATGAGTAAGCAGCAGCTCGACTGAGTCAGAGCTCCACAGGGAAAATATGTAGTCACACTCATTCTTTAAGAAAAATAAAACTTCTCTCTCCCTTTTCTTTTCCTGTTGTGAGTACTACTAATGAGTAAGTCGCCCTCCAGTTATTCTTTTTTTTCTCTTTCATTCTTGAAGAAAGCGTTCTTACTTTCTCTCAGTTATAACAGCTAATGCTATTATGTGGTCAATCGTCATTTTAATTACCTGAAGCGCGTGCGTGCGTGTGTGTGTGTGTGTTTGTGTGCGTGTGCGTGCGTGTGTGTGTTAGTGACAGCTAGGATTTTTTTACTGCCTGGAGAAAACATCACACTGACACTGAACAAGGTTACATGGAGACTTATGATAAGTTGTATCCCAACATGTCTATCTATAACGTTTATATCCTCAAAAACACTGTTGCAACTTACTGTTTTAAGATGGGAGGGACTTCTAAAATGACTCATAGTGTAATACCAGTAATGACTCATAATGTACTTTACTTTTCATGCCAGCAATCTTTTTTTTTTCTTTTCTTCTTTTCAAACAGCAGATATCCATTTTCAAATAATGACACACTCCAGTTCTCAAATGGCTGGTGTGCTAATTTTTTATCTATAGTCCAAACAAAGTCAGACTGCATGTGGATGTGGTCAGGACCACACTGAGCCAGGTAAACCGCTCAACAGGTATCCTGGGATATTAAATATGAAAATCCTCCCTTTGCATCCATGTCAGCTCTTTTGCTGTTTTGCTTATTTATTTCACATTTAAAGTAAATAAGCATTAGTGGGAATATGAAATGAATAGTTATGTTATGTGAAAATGAAGTCTGTTTGAAATACACACACACACACACACACACACACACACACACACACACACACACACACACACACACACACACACACACACACACACACACACACACACAAAGAAGATAAACAGTGGCTTTATTAGCAAACAAGAAACAAGTTCCAAATATAGACTCTGTTTTGAAGTGCGTGCGTGCGTGCGTGCACGTGCGTGTGGGGTGACGTCTTTTATCCACCACTGGTACTCGGACGCGCACGCACACACACGCACACACGCACACACACACTAGTCAGACTGACCCGAGGAAATGGCTTCGTATAAATACCGACTCAGATTTAGATTTGCGGTGAGAGGGAGAGAGAAGCAAGATGGATGGTAAGAAGAAGAAGGGGAGGCAGAGAGAGAGAGAGAGAAAGAGAGAGAGAGGAGTGGTACAGACAGAGAGGGTTGGGTGATTTCTGTGGTTGGGGCAACAAAAAGGGGAACTGAGAACTGGAGAGTCTGACATTTAACACTAGCATTACCAAATACATTTGTCAATGGCCACAACCTCTGGAAACTTAATATGCAACAATGAATTTATTTATTAATTCCTGGAAATTACTCGATGCCGGCTTTTGTCATGAAGCAATCAATATTGCAAAAGTGAGTAAAAATTGTAGACACACAGAGAAAGAGAGAAGTTGTATGCTGGTGCCACTGGTTGCAACCACAGGCTGTAATTGTTTTCTAATTTGAATTAATTCCTGACGTTATTATTAGTGGCTTTTTTGTCACCAATTTATTGTCAGCACACTGTACTGAACACTATATTTACAGTATTTATTAGCTGACTGAGTATGTACGTACTACCAGCGTTTTTGTTTTATAGATGCTACTACACTGCACCAAGTCTACTGTATAATGCTCCCCTCCCTTCCTCACAGCTACACAAGCTTGTTGTAAGGAAGTTTTTGCTATTCATGGATCTCCCTAGAGTTTGGCCTTGCTCACTGAATGCTTTTTAAAAAAGCAGATGGTTCACAGCTTTCAAACATTCCTTTCGTTAATTGCAGATTTCGGAGAAAAAAAAAATGAAAGAAAAAAAAATACTTTTGCAATAACAGGTCTCTTTATTTGAGAAAAGCTTGTTGATACTTTCCCTTGTCAATGGCATACACATTTTGACGTTTTAAAATACATAATCAGTGGCTTGGCTTAATCCCGGAGCCTTAAAACAATTTTCACATGTGGAAGGCTTTGTCAGCTGTCAACTGTAGTGATAAAACAAAATTGGGACAATTAGAGAATTTGACTGACTGGGGTTTTAGCAGGGCACACTAAATCATTTTTGCGTATTGTACACCTTTGATCAGCCATCAGTTTGGATGTCTTAAGTATGGACAACATTTTCCGTACATGTAAAATATGGACAAAATGTCTGAAGTCTGGCTCTAATACGTTCCAGTAAATGTTGCAGAATGTGCTTGTTTCTAACGCTATTTGTCTTTCTGTCATTTTCCAGGTTGTTAAGGTGATGGTGGACTCTGACAACCGTGACTGAGGACCTAAACCAGAACCAAAAAAAAGAAAAAAAGACTGGACAGCAAGAAGTGCAGCCTGCATAATATTTCGAACAGGGATCTACAACACACTTGATCAAACTCAAAGCTGTATTGCACAGCTGTTAAGCATAAGAGGAGCAACGGCCCTGGACCAAAGGTAGCCGATGCTACGTGGAGTTTAAGACCTTCTTAAACCAAAGTCAAAGAACGGACCGGTGTGGAGTTACGTGGACCTGATAAAGAAATGGAGGGATATTAGTTTGGGCCTGACGCCTGGTTTCTGCTTCCCATTACTGTGTGGAGTACGGGAGGGCCGGTAGCCGAACTGTTGGGCTGCTGCTGGACGGACCGGCGCGGCTTTGGGTCGAATCGAGCCGCTTCAACAGAGCTGATGCCAAGGCGAGGAGTCAGCCATGATGTTTTTATAACCTGATGATCAGCAGAGGTAAGACAGAAGTTGTTTTAATCCAGTCTTTTCTTTATATTATGGTTAATAATTTATACCCTCATTATCTCCATCACTGGGATTATATGACATAATAAATTTGACAAAATGAAATAATTTATTTAAAACAACTTGTATTACTTTAACTATGGGCTATATGAAGTATAAAATTCTAGTAGAATTTATTATCAGTATTTTAAAATATGTTATTGCATATTTTAAAATACTTTTTGTGGTTGTTACTAATTACCATAAATTGCTCAATTTGAGATCTATGTAATTATTGTACATTAATTGGTCTCTGTTTGACGTATATCTATATTTATTTTAGCTTTGTTCTAATTTATGTAGATTAAAGAATACATCACAACATTGCCAGGCTAAATTGCAAACAATTTCTTTACGTAATTCGAGACTGTGTGTGTGTGTGTGTGTGTGTGTGTGTGTGTTCGTGTGTGTGTGTGTGTGTGTGTGTGTGTGTGCATTTTTGGTGTGCTTGTAGGGCTCAGTAGAGCGTTATTGCCTTTAGCTGGAATAGGTGCTAGGGAGTAGTAGTTTACTGAGACTAAATGACTGCTGATAAAACGCTGTTTATGCAGAGCGACGGTACTGTGAGAAGTATTATGAAAAGATGCTGTTAGTCATCACTGTTGGAGGAAGTGACTGTGTGTTAGCTCCTTTACTTGTGAGAGTGGAAAACTGTTTGTATGCTTATTATCCACTAGCCAAACCTTACCACTCCTCCACTGTGCCTACTGCACCCCGGTTCAGTAAACCTCATGAGGAACACAGCTCATTAGTTCCTTCCTTAAAGTTTAGTGGTAGCAACTTGGTCAGCTGTTTGATCGGCTGGGTAAGATCATATGTACTTAGAGCAAAAAATATGTAAGTAATTGTTGCCAGCTGTGTCTTGTTAAGTGAACCTATATGATTGTAATGTGATTTTGCCTTGCAAATACTGTCAACTTTTACTGCAGTGGTTAGCTAAATAAATACCAGTCATAGGTGTAAGCCTACTTAAAAGGATTGCTGGATCGGTAATAGCTATCATGAGCCTGCAGTTACAGGATGAAAAATGCATACAGTTGAAGTTATTGTATAAGTTTGAGTTCAAAGTTGCATTGGTTTGTGGTTTAGGGTACATTGTAACTATAGCTGTGTGAATATTCTATTGTTTCTATTGAAAAATTGCATACGTCGAACTGTCTGCCTTTATGTGTGTAGGCGTAAAGCAGTAGAGTCATTTTATTGAGTTATACTGTACATGGAAAAATCCTTGTGTGTGTGTGTGTGTGTGTGTGTGTGTGTGTGTGTGTGTGAAAGACAGCATGAGTTTGTACATTTTTGTAAAGTAAGCACACAGTTATAGTGATGTGTAGCATGATGTAATTTTACCACACCATATTTTGCTGAATTAGGGCTATTGTAAAGCTGTGCATTTAAGGCGCACACGTACACACACGCACGCACGCACACGCGCACACACGCACACACGCACACACACAGACACGCACAACTTGTTTAGGACTGCTTCGATTGTTTTCCTCTGTTATCAGTTGTACCACGAGGACACGCGCATACTGTGTTATCCTTCTCCACCTGTGTCACCACATGCTGAAGCGCTCTCTGTCTGTTTCCTTTTTCTTTCTTACACACACCCATGCGCTTTTCTTTTTTGCTGTCTCTGCATTTTTCATTGTGAACTGCTGAAAAAAGTTGTGAAACCACAGTGTATGTCCACAGTGAGTTTTCTGTAATAGAGGAAAGAGATGGTTGAGTTGCTGTTGAATTTTTGCAAACGTATTTTTTCAGTGCTTTGAAACAAAAGTCCATTCACTCGAATTATTTTGGGATAGTGACAGAAGTCTTTGAGAAGAATTTCCCAAAATCTCTCTTTTTTTTTTATTTACAATCTGTAAGGCCAAATCCTGTTAGGGCTAAGTGGGAAAGTGGGTGTCATTTAGGTGAGCTAACCCTTTAAGGCCAAACGCAGGGAGGGATTGCGGCGTACTTTGTGTTCATGCTCACGTGTGTGTGATCACTACGTGGTGTCGTTTGTGTTTCTTTAAAACTGCCTTCATTTCTGAATTTAAACTGAGTTTTGGTATATTTTTTATGTATGTCTGTTGTTTTAGTGTGTTTGTATAGATACATGATTAGTGCAATTCTGAGTTTATGGTCCTGGCCTTTTGTCCACATGAGTGCGGGCATGTGTGCATGTGTGTTTGTGTGTGTTTGTGTATGTTTTTCATTATGTGGATTGGTGGCTTTGCTTGGTGATGTTATTCAGCAGGGCGGATTGCTTTGAGCTGCTTGATGCTTTTAGCTGTGGTCTGTGTTTGTGTGTGTCCAGCTGTGTCTATGTATGTGTATGTTTGCATGCCGTCAACTATGTATATGCACATGTGAATGCATGCATGCTTGCATGTGCATGTGTGTGTTGTGGTTTTTTAGAGTTTTAGAAAACTGAGGAATGGTGAGTAGAGACAATTCAGTCAGGCCCACAAGCAAGTTTGACTCTCATGCCGCACACACACACACACACACACACACACACACACACACACACACACACACACACACACACACACACACACACACACACACACACACACACACACACACACACACACACACACACACACAAACACACACACACACTACATTACTAAAACATTCAGGCGTTTATATCAGTGATGTAGTGCCCACAGATAAGTTTTACTCCTCTGAGGCAGTTAATCCCCATGTGTTTCTTTTCTGTCAGTACATCCCTTTCTTTCTTTTTTTCTGTTACCCTCTCGTCGTCTGTCTCTGAGTGTCACTCTGGATCTTCCTCACACACAAAAACACCAAGAGTCACAGTAGAACCTGGTTCAGTATGTCTCATTGTATGTAAGCTACCTGTTGACCTATTTGCATAAAATGGGTCAACAGGTAGTTCACTGTGTGTCTAATAACAACTTTTTACAGCAGGCTGTACTGCAATGACACACACACACACACACACACACACACACACACACACACACACACACACACACACACACACACACACACACACACACACACACACACACACACACACACACACACACACACACACACACACACACACAGGTATTTGTGTCAGTGTTTCATACCCCATTCATCATTCCGTACAGAGGGCATCAAACCTTTGCCCCTCATTCACAAACAGCAGGTTTTTTTCTTTGTCCCCCAACAATTAATTCTAATAAATTCCAATTAAGGCTTACTAATTATGCTGACAAAGATTAATAAAGGAGGTGTTGCTAGCTGTCATGGCAATTAATGACTTAATTTGTTTGTAAATGATCGACTTGTTTAAAGGGCACAGAATCAATCAAAGATCAAAGTGACAGGTGTGTGTGTGTGTGTGTGTGTGTGTGTGTGTGTGTGTGTGTGTGTGTGTGTGTGTGTGTGTGTGTGTGTGTGTGTGTGTGTGTGTGTGTGTGTGTGTGTGTGTGTGTGTGTGTGTGTGTGTGTGAGAGAGAGAGATACTCTGTAGGAGGGCTGTTTACCCCTTTGGGGAGTTTGGTAAAGTTACACACAGACATGAAGACATAACTGGGAACAGTCCAGTATAACCATGGTCTTTTGGCTACTGAGCAGTGTGTGTGTGTGTGTGTGTGTGTGTGTGTGTGTGTATCATGCTGTGTGTGTGTGTGTGTGTGTGTGTATCATGCTCTGTATGTGTCTGTTTACATTCTTGTGTTATAGTTATTTCTAACTAGTATGAACTTG
Source organism: Gymnocephalus cernua (assembly GCA_023631565.1). Lineage (NCBI taxonomy): Eukaryota > Metazoa > Chordata > Actinopteri > Perciformes > Percidae > Gymnocephalus > Gymnocephalus cernua. Next base: position 13,624,285 of record CM042438.1, read on the forward strand.
AGGCGGCAGGCTTTGAGGCTTTGATGTGTTTTATACCACAACCTAGGTGTATTAGCCTGAAAATTGCCTAATCATCTTTTCACTCAATGTTGAGGAGTTTACCAGAGTAGTAACATTTTCCCCACCCAACAACGGCTTCACTTTGTCCAGACTCATGCCAATTTCATGTTTAATGACTTTACCTTGGGCCCTGTCCATGGGGCGACCGTGTCCCATTCTCAGCCAAGATTGGGCCCAAGTTTGCAGTCCCAAAACCTTGTCAAATCATACCATATATGGACCAGGCCTGCTTCATGCACTTACACAGAGCACAGTTGTCCCAACTTGGCTTCTAACTTTCCCTTTGGTTTATAATCAGTCTGTATAATGTTGCAGTAGCTTGTTAGCCAATATTAGCCTCCAGTTTATAGTGTGTCTTATAGCATAGCCTGGATAAGTTAAGGCACTACACTAATGCAGAAACAAATGTGTATCACTCAATTCATTTCCAGACCCAAAGTGAATAGAACAGAAAGATAATTGTTAAAAAAAGTAGTACATCCATTTGATTTAAATTTTTTATAAAGAGAAAGTGAATAGAGAGGTTGCTCTGACACATGACCCTGCTATCAATGCAACAGGAATCGTTTAAACACCTTTGAAATGCACTTGCTCCTCCCATCCACCTGTTAGTGCAGTTTGTCTCTAGGGACAACTTTACACAGCCAAAACTGACCGGCATTTGTTGGCCACTTTTGATTTTCCACCGCTGGTTTTCGAGGGTGCTCTTCTGGGAAAAATCCATTAATCAGATTAAGAACCGTTACTAGGCAAAGCAGGGGCAATGACCCAGCCTAGTTTTCAGAGGTTCTACCAATTTATCTTCTTTGTAGCAGGGTTGGGATTGAAATCCATTAATCAGATTAGGTTAGCAACCGACCACATAGCTAGAGACCAGACCCCAACTAGTGGTTCAGTATTTCAGCATATTATACCACAGAATTATACTCCAAGCGTGTTCCTGTGTGTTTGTGTGTGTCTGAGGGAGAGGTTCAGTGGTATGTAAGTCTATGGACCCGTCTGAGCGTGTGTGTGCAAGTCTGTGCATATGTGTGTTGGAGTCTATACAGGCTATCTATGTATATGAGACACCAACACAGTTGAGTAAATTTACTCTTTAAGGATGTTTGCTTGTGTGTGAGGCTACCTGTTTGTGTGTATGCAGCTTGCGTGTGTGCCTTTGTCTGGGTGTGCGGAGATGTGTGTGTGTGTGTGTGTGTGTGTGTGTGTGTGTGTGTGTTTTAGTTCAGTTTGGCTACAACAGTGTGTTGTAGCCAAGTGAACAAGTGTTAACAAGCTCTGTGCAGACTGTATTTATTTAATCCATATGCTGGTGAACTATACAGCTGTGTGCTGCTCCCGGTATGTCTGGAAGGAAAAATCAGTCTGCAATTGCAGCCTTGTCTGAGGTACACATTATTGCCAAGTCAGCCAACTTAAAGGAGCACTTTGCTGATATTCAAAAGGTTCTACCATGTATTAGTCATAGGGATGACATGCCTTTATTTGCAGTATTTGTAGCCTAGATGTTTAACTATCACTGTAGCAACTTTCACCATTCACTTACATATCCTGACATCATCAAACAAGTTTGACTGCCAGCTTTCAATTATACATGTATGGTCGCTTTTATGGATTATTTCACATTTTATAACATGTTGTCAGAATCTATGCAGATTAGAGTGAGTCAGAGTCCACTGCTTAGAAAATGCAACAAAGACAGGCAGAGTCTCAGGCTGCTGCTGATAGTGCTTCTGCCAGTTAGGCAGCACCAGCTCCGCTACCTGAGACGATAAAGACAGAGCTGCTGGGAGCTGACAGGCTTGTAGCTTGAACTGGCTGCTAGCTGACAGGCTAGCAGCCAGTGCAAGCAGCTATAACAGCCAATCTGCCTGGCAGAAGCATCATAACTTGCCAGAACAATATAAACAGAGTAGCTGGGGGCTGACAGATAGTTCCAACTGGTAGTTTTTTTCAGATCCAGGTGCCCACCAAAGCCAAATGCAAGCGAGGCAGTCACCACGCTGCAGTGAGTTTCACAGTAGACGTCTGCTTGTGTTTGACTGTGTTGCCAATGCCAGCGTAGAGGGAGAACTGGTGTGTGGAACAATGTAGGCACAAAATTGTTATCAAAGATAAACAGGAAGAAACAAGCATTGCCCACAGGAACAAGAGAGATGTCGGCTGAGGTGGTGCAATTGAAATTGAGGTTGTACTACTCCCTTACCTAAGCTTCTCACAACAGTCATAGGTGATCCAGCATGTCTTCCCATTGAAAAAGGTTCATGATCTGTGTAGTTATCCATCTTAAAGACATTTTCTTGCTTAATGCGTTGGAACAATTTATGTGCTGATAATAACCAAATTTAATATACATTGCATGTTTTCCCATTCATCTTTATAGTTACACCAATTCTGTATGTTGCGCATTATACGTTAAATAGTTTAATGTTTCTTACCTCTTTTCATGAAAGGAAGTTGCTCTCTTTTCTCTGCATCATGTCTTACAGAAGTCACTTATTGGGTCTAAATGAATCAGTGCTAAGTAAGTCGACCTGGAAAGTTCTTGACTTCAGCTGCTTTGAGTCCCTCGGATACGTTTGACTGCAATAACAAACACTGTTGAATTTGACTCCTGAATCCTTTCAGAGCCAATTGTCAGTAATAGAACATGAAACATTCCATATTGTTAAGAATATTGGAGGACCTGCTGTGTCTTTGACTACCAGAGGAAAAAGGGACATTAAAAGTTGAAAAGGTGCCTGTTTGGAACGGGCCGATTGCTTGGCCTGTGGTATTGCTGCTTGTAGAATTCTTCAAAACCAAATTGTACCCCAAAATTACTTAAAGAAGGACCCCAAACCACTAAAAGTGTAATTCCAGCGAAAATTGACCAAAAGGTGTTTTTATGCATTAAAACACATCAAATAAGCCGTGGAGACAGTATTTTTTCGTCGATCAACCACTACAGAGCTTGCTACAGCCCCAAATCGCAAACAGTGGACGAGATAGGGGCCCGTAAGCCAAACACATTTTTTAACCAGTAATATTGTTCAAAACAGCACCAAACCTCGTCAGTAACTTGCTCAGGGTCCCTACACATAAAACGAAGCACCAACAATTAGCGAACCCCAAAGTTTATCGCAGAAGACTGTTAAGAAAACTTACCAAACTGTCTCAGCAGCCATATCCTCAGCAACGAAATGTCACGCGAGATCTCGCACGTCTATTGCCAGAAGGGACTACAGTTCAGCCCATCAAAATCAAAAAAAGTCGCTGGTCTGATTAGACTCCGCCATTTCAGCTGTAGCATATGCTGGGCCAAGCTCTGTAGTGGTTGATCAATGAAAAATACTGTCTCCACGGCTTATTTGACGTGTTTTAATGCAGAAAAACACCTTTTTCACTCTATAGCCTACTACTGACTTTCTGATTTACCGGACAGAGAATGAAGGAAAAAAAAAAGGTTTAGGGTTAGCATACATGCATACATGCATACATGCATACATGCATACATACATACATACATACATACATACATACATACATACATACATACATACATACATACATACATACATACATACATACATACATACATACATACATACATACATACATACAGATACGTCGCACTTTATTAGATAGATTATTACTGTTAATTACTTCTAAAGTGTTGGCAGTATACCCTATTTATAGAAATGCTAAGGACAGCACTGAATTGAACTGTGAGTAAGAGACAGGGAGAAAGTTATGGTGATCTCAAGGCAGACTTAATAAGGAAGTGTCTGTGCTTTGTTTAGTTAAGATCTGCTTCAGTTTGGCATGTGATTCTGCTTCAGACGTCTGCTGTCTGAGTTGCTTTTATGTCATTTTTTAATGTATTTGTTTATGTTGTTGTTTCTTGTCTCAAAGGTTGGATGTTTGTCAATCACTCATTGTGATTTTATTCAGGCTAATGCAGCTTTTTAATTCTCAAGGGGGGTGAAGGCAGTCCTTGGTAAAACTACAGTAAGTGAAGCGTAGTTGCTCAGTTTTGACTTACACTCAGCTCTACCAGTAGTTTATCTTGCTGATAGAAATATATACATCTAATGATAGTTAGTCCATGTGAGCTATAACATTCTAATGGTAGTATAGAAAGCTGTCATCATAGTTTTTACTTTATAAACTTGTATACTTCTTGCCACACTACCGTATAGCCAATCATTGCAGATCCCTGATCTAAGATACATTTTCCATCTACTGTAGGAGTGGATGTCTTGGGCACATGTATTTCACTTTTGGAGTCTAGAGCAGGTGTTGATAGACATACCATTCAACTTACTTTTTCATTGTTTTTTTTTTATAGCATCATGGTCTAATGCCAAACAAGTGAAATATTAGCAGTTATATTAGTCAGGATAACTGGTCAGGCTCCATTCTGTGGTGCTGAAGAGTTCCAGCTTTTTGCAGACATCTGCCCCAGCTGCTTAACGGAGCAGATTTACAACTGCCTCTATTGGAATATTAAGTTGAATAGCCTACCTACTTTTAGACTCGGGAAAATAACTAACCTCTCTAATGGATAAGTGCCCTAGAATGCTTAATGCTGAGCCTCTGCATGGTTGTGTGTGTGTGTGTGTGTGTGTGTGTGTGTGTGGTAATTTCCATGGCAGGTTCCTTGCCATTAGTGCACTACTGAACAAGGCAGCAATTCATTCAGCAGGTTTAACTGTCTGGTGTGTGGGTATGGGTGTGTGTGAGAGAGAGAGAGAGAGAGAGAGAGAGAGAGAGAGAGAGAGAGAGAGAGAGAGAGAGAGAGAAATCTGTGTGTGTGTGTGTGTGTGTGTGTGTATGTGCAGCAGGTTTCTAAGTGCAGAGTGTGTGTTGTTTTTAGAGAATTGTTTCCGTGCGCCTGTCTGCACCATATGGCCCAATGTGGAAAAAAGGCCCCTTTAGGGGTCTGTGTGTATGGGAATGTGTGTGTGTGTGTGTGTGTGTGTACAGCGGTCTGGTCTGCCCAGGGTGAAGCTGTAAAAACAAAAACGTCTTGAGAAAAAGAGACTACATAGCCGTAGTGATGTCAAAAACACCATTCTCTCTCTCTCTCTCTCTCTCTCTCTCTCTCTCTCTCTTTCTCTCTCACTCACTCACACACACACACACACACACACACACACACACACACACACACACACACACACACACACACACACACACACACAGTTATCTTATTTGATTTCCTATTATTTTGTTTCTCTGTTTTTTTCTTGGCGAGTCTAATGCAGATTTTTACTCAAATTATCACTTTCTATTTTGATAATTACTTTATTTTTCACCACTATCTTGTCATTTAATTCTATTTTCTTTGTTGTATTGTTCTCAAATTGGTGAAATTAATCACTTTAAATGTTCTTCCAGTAATCACTTTCTATTCTCTTCGTCAGTTATGTTTTTTTGCTTGCTGTTTATTTTGTCTAATTGGCGTAAACCTCAGGGCTGTGGTAATGACTTCTGAGGTTAACGAGCTTCTGCTAACAATCACTCACTCGCTTTCACAAACACACACACACACACACACACACACACACACACACACACACACACACACACACACACACACACACACACACACACACACACACACACACACAAAGGCGTGTACACAGACATGCCCACACCTTTGAGACTGCCTTACAAAATCTGCAAGCTGTCACATTTAATTCATGAAGCTTGCTTAACTTTGAGTGTTGCATCTGAAGTTACATGAGCATTTGCAAGAAAAGAAAAAAAGCCAATTAGACTAAGTTATGACATTTCAATAAATAATGTGTTTGCCTTTTCTGTAACATTGTAGAGCATATCGACTAGTGATGGGTCAAAGCCGGCTCTTGTAGGTGAACGACGGGAGCTGGCTCGCATATCCGAAGAGCCGACTCTATTTTTTTTAAAAATATAGCCTATAGAAATTAAATCATTATGTAATAATGAAATAATGAGTGAATTTTATTTCATTTTAAATAATTGACTAATTCAAAGAACAAAAAAATAATTATATAGGCACACATTAGTTTCGACTGTCTGATCAGCCTCACATTCTGTTCCTGTCAATCATACACAAGGTGTCAACCAGTTAAACGGCATCAGGGAGGGGCCGAGCACACACACACACACACACACACACACACACACACACACACACACACACACACACACACACACACACACACACACACACACACACACACACACACTCACTTCCATTTTTTTTTTACTAAAGTCATGACAGAGAGACTCTGCGTAGTGGCCACATCCGTTCCCTCTGAGAGGGTCTTCTCAAAAACAGGACAAATTATTACAGAGAAACCGCATCAGCCCCTCGAAAGTGAGGCAGCTTGCATTTCTAAATGCAAATCTCTCATAAAATAAAAATATGATCAGCATTGTGTGTGTGTTCATGCTAGTTATACAAAACATAACTAATGAGATAGTTCATGCTGGTTATAACATCCCAGTAAAGAAGAGAGAAAAAGAGAGACCGGTTTAATCCTTTCAGTTTATTTTTCTTTAATATGGGTTCTATTATGTTGTTCAGATTCAGATTGTATTTGTTTTGAACGTTGTTTCTATACATTAAAAAGTTGTAATTTAAATGCAAATGTTTAATAGTATTCTTTCTTCATAACAAATCAATGCATTTTTGAAAGAAATTGTGAGACATTGTGAGTATGATTTCATTTAATAATTTAATTAGAATAGTTTTTCACACCTATCATAGTCAAAACATGAATTTTTTTAAAGAGCCGTTTGTGAGCCATAAGAGCCGGCTCTTTTCAGTGAGCTGAGTCAAGCGATCCGGCTCACGAAAAAGAGCCGGAATGCCCATCACTAATATCGACACCTTTATTCTGAAATAGCTCAGCAACAAGATAAATGTAGCTGTCTAGAGGAAATATGAGCTCCTTTTCCCATTTTCAGGGAAGGATAGAAAGCCTGATGGTTCAAAGAAAGGCAGAAGAGAGTGATTGTTACGGCTTTCACCAACTTTTTTTTAAAAGGAAGATTCTTCATGAAACTGGCTCAATAACTCCCCCACTCACAAACCCACTTATTTACATTTTGCAGCTGCATTAAAAGTCAAACCAGAAAATGGGAGGTGTCAGCATACTACAATCGACACAGACGCACAGTCAAATCATCACGTCTCACCCTTCCCTGTGATTGCAGACTTTGCATAAAAACATAAGGTGACAAGTTAACTACGACTCCCAAGGTCATCCAGTCACAAAACTTAACATTTTTATTAAAAGCAGCGCTAATGGCAGGTGAAAGCTGAAGATTACATTGTTGCGAAGACTGTGATAACACATTCTGCAGCTCAAATGAATTCAGTTTTGCATACGGGGTCAATTTTGATGAAATTGGTAACTATTGCACAGAGTTCTGTTCACAACTGCAATGACAAAGCAGTTTTTATTAGCTCCAGCTTTGATTTGCGCCTCTGACTGGCTTCTTCTTCATAGCAACGACGGCTGAGTTTCATCGGTGTTGTAGTATTTAGAGCCATCCGCCATGCCAAACTGATGGGGATTTCTCAGAGACAAAGCTGAAATAATTCAAACTAATGGTCATAACATAAACCTATAGCATTGTGCAGGAGACATTTTCATGTTTTTATGTGAAATAACTTGAACAATATCAATGAAAGAAAAAAATGTATATGGGAAGTCAGGTTAGAGTAAATACAGTTTCTTCCACTTTAGAAACGTACTTAATCGCCTAATTTCATTGCTGCTACCAGGATCATCAGTCATCATGTCATTATTTGGGCAGTCTTAGATGATATTACGTTGCAAAATCCCTTTTTCAATATTTACCCGATGCAATAATAACAGTCATAGAGGGAACAACCTTCCCTGTATTCAAAAGGAAGTTGAAGGGATTGTACTGGTGTATGACCAGAGAACATCAGCAGTACTAATAACTAACGTTTATTTTCATAGTCGATTAATCTGTTGATTTTTTTCTCGATTAATCGATTCGTTGTTAGGTCTATAAAATGTCAGAAAATGGTGAAAAATGTGGATCAGTGTTTCCCAAAAGCCCAAGGTGACGTCCTCAAATGTCTTGTTTTGTCCACAACTCAAAGATATTCTATACTGCCTGTCAGCATGAAGCGCTGTAATAACGCAGGTGTCTAACACCTCCGTCTGGTCGGTCTTTTTCAAACTTCCCTTAAATTTGGCAACAGATTAAGGATTTTTGATGTATAGATTTGAGATGCTAAATTCCACTAAGCTTTATTGATGACTGGAGTCCTGACTGCAGTCTCCTGCTAGTTCTCCTGGTGTGAACTCTGCTTTAATCTCCCTTTCTCTCTCTCCTGCTCTCTCTGGTATCTTGATATGGTCTGTGTTCTGCCGTGACTTTTAAACATTTACATTTCTGCTTTCAAGTGCTGTTTATATATGGCTCTTATCTGCTATCTAACACACGGACACACAAGAGCATGCAGACAGGGACGGACGGTGAATCAAACCTTTAGTCGTCCTGACAGCAACACTGTTGCTATGTCCATAATAGGACAGGAGGAGAGAGAAAGAGGAAGGCCGTAAGAGAAATAGTGCCACATAGACAGAAGGAGGGGGGGAGGCAGATCATTTGCCACCAGAGTGTTTTGTGGTGAGGTGACGTGAGGCGTGGAACTTTGGTGACTTTAGCTCAAAGGCTTCTTTTTTGCGATTCTCCATTGATCCCCTGTAGTGGAGCCTCCGCTACAGAACAGCACTCCTGGGACTGGTAGGGATTTGGTGTCTTGCTCAAGGGCGCAGGGGGGAGTCTTACAGTCACAGGGGAGATAACTTGGCCTTCTGGTTGAAGGATGCTGTAGTCTTTAGTCACTCTGCCACCCTGTCCTGCTGCCCTTGGCTTTTGTGTGTGAACGCTTCACTAAAAAACAAAGAGGCCAGACTGAGACCACTCTGTAGGACAGGACAATACAGGTGCCAGGGTTGTACACTATTGCATACAGAGGTGGTTAAATCAGTGGTTCCCAAACTTTTTGGCTTGCGACCCTCTAAAACAAAATGAATCAATCATCTTGAATGTTTGTCGCAAATTTCATGGCAATCCATCCAACAATTGTTGAGACATTTCACGTAAGACTTAAAAGTGTCAGACTTATTGTGGTGCTCAAAGAAAAGTCAGAGGGTCAACAAAGTCATTAGGATCGATCCTCATGGCAATCAATCCAAAAGTTTTTCAAGATATTTAGTCTGGACACAAAGTGGTGGACTGACCGACCAACAGAAAGCCAGGCCTTAGAGCCATGCCACTAATAAGTACACATAGGTTTTTTTGTTGCAAAAAACATGTTTTTCCGAACTATAACCAGAACTGCACCAGGTTTAGTGTTCAGCTTCTAAATTGACTTGGAGTAGGTCACTGAGTCCCTATCGGCTCTCCTCACAGCTGACTCTGACCTCTGACCTTCATTTTATTCTACAGTAAAAGAAAATATAATTCTACCGTAGCGGTAGTATCACATCAGACAGGTATACTTTTTTATTTCATCCCCTAGTGACACATTGTCAGATGGGTAGATATCAACAATGTATTTGTTGTTTGACAGCAGTGATCTGTTTTTTGTTTATTGAGGATGGTTGAATGCATTGCTTCAGGGAGATGTGTCAATAATGGCAGGATGATAGAGCAAGGTTGGCCCATGGAGAAGGAGAGCGATTGATAGGAAGCCTTGTTACAGGGAAATTAATGTGAGATAGAAGAGAGGGGGTAATGCATAGAGAGAGAGAGAGAGAGAGAGAGAGAGAGAGAGAAAGAGAGAAAGAGAGAAAGAAAGGAAATGACACATAGGTGGAAAGAATCTCATCCCTGCTTCTGTCTCTCTTTCTCGGTCTCTGACACATTTGCACACATTAACCTGCACACGCACACGCACGCACACACACACACACACACACACACACACACACACACACACACACACACACACACACACACACACACACACACACACACACACACACACTGCTTATCTGTCCAAAGAGGTTCAAAGTAAAGATTCACAAATTGTGTGTGTGTGTGTGTGTGTGTGTGTGTGTGTGTGTGTGTGTGTGTGTGCGAATGTGCCGTCTGATTCTTATCATACTGTTTGACTTAGAGCTGCTTTTAAGGCAATGAATTCACATCTCGTCCTCTTTCTGTCTCACCGTCTCTTCCCTTTCGGGCTGTCTTTCTAAATCTCTCCAAGTCTCTTGTGTATTAATATCTCTGTCTGTCTGTCTGTCTGTCTGTCGGTCGCTCGCTCCCACAGTTAGTTCGTTGTATTCTTTGTTGAGATTATGCCGGTGTAAATTTGTATTCACAAAAATGCAGGTTTGACAGGTTGAAAGACAACAGATAACATTTTTGCCTTTTGAGAGAAGGAGTTGTGTTCTCCCCGTCTCTTTGTCGGTTAACATTATAAAGTATGTCAGCTTCGGACAGGTTTGGTTAAAATTTTGGGGACAGGTAAGCTTTTCACCCATATGATCAGTTGATTATACTTGAGAGGGTGTGATGTCTCAGACCTTTTAGGTCAGATGCCAAATAGCCTTGCTAATTTCAGTGTAACTCAACCCCAGAAGATTAAGAACTCTGAGTTGTAGTTTTGCATGCATTCAAGTTTTTGAATTGTTGCCAGAATTGTGGTTTGTTATGTTTGACATAACTTCAGTGTATTGGTGCCATCAAATACGAATATTACATACAGACAATAGGTAGTGATTGACGACAAGGGAGATACCCGAAAGGCAGATAGAAGGGAACAATCTATTGCACCTCTGGCTTATTTCCCCAATTGATGCCCATGTATCTTTGACATTTTTCAATACACTATCTGTGGTTGGGCCCCAGGACTAAGAAACATTTTCTAACATGCAGAAGACACTTTCAGCTGTCAATTGCAGAAAAAAAATGAACATGGAAAAATGGAAGATAATCTTGGCAGCACACCTAGGGTATGCAGTTTTTTTTTTTTTACCATTCATCAGCAGCGTAGATCAGAGAGAGATTAGAGAGAAGAATAAAACGAGATGAAAAGAAGGGAAAGACAGGGAGGGGCTGGGTATAAAATAAGAGATGAAAGGATTTAGGGTGTAGTAACAGTTAGATAGGTTTAAGAACTAAACTCCATGTGTTTGTGCGCGTCCATGCTTGTATTTGTCTGTATGTGTGTGAATTTTCAAGGGTGTACCAGCAGTTAGATGGGTGTGAGAACTAAGTATTACATGCCTTTGCTCTTATTACTGATCCACACCTGAATCTCTTGTCAATCTTTGACCTACTTAATGTGTTCTGATCTAGCACACCCTTAAAGTAGGCTGATAAGTTTTGACAGAGCAGGCAAGCTAGGGTGTGTTAAGCATTGTCTTTTTCACATGTGACCACGTCATTATTTTGAGACCTGGTGGGCTGATTGCTAACGCATATTGGATCTCCACAAATGGGAATGGCAAAGGCCTTCCACAAATTCTGCTAATGTCTTTGGAAATCGAGTGCAAAGATTGTCCGATCTTTGAGCTTTTGCAGCTGACAGACATTGTACGGTGCTATCTTTTATGTTCACAATCCTCATTACTAAATTTAACAGATGAAGTAAATGTACAGGAATATTGAAAGGACATACAGAGACACATAAAGGGCTGGTTTGATCTTACATAGGAAAGCGGCTCACGGCGTAGCTGCCTTCTTTTTTATTAGATCTGTATCTGTACACAGTACCAGTAATCCTACATGATGATGCATGCTGCATTTATTAGACAAGTCAGGTGTAATGCTGTGTCTGCCCTCAGGTCACCTCCTCAATATTATTATACATTGCTACACATAGTTTTCATCGACAAATTCAAGCAGTCAGCTATACGTGCACTCCCCTTTTCATTAGGGTTGCGCGATTCAGAAAATGTCACTATTCGATTCAATATAATATTTTTAGGCTCAAAATCGATTTTCGATTCAAAAACAATTCTCGGTTAAAAAAAAAACGATTCACAGTATGTAAAAGTAGTTACGTTTCCCATAAAAAAAAATGAATTGATTTTTGGAATTCTATGAATCGATTTTGAATCGGTAGAGATGTGAATCGATTTATTTTTTTTGTACACCCCTACTTTTCATTGTATCTGCTCTTAAAAGACACTTCCTGAATGTAGCAGAGTCTGAACACAGCAAAAAAAAAAAAAAAAAAAACAGACAAAAGGCAGAAACAAAAAAAGCAGCGAGCGGAAAATCATCAAGTAACATCAGTCGGCAGTGATCGATTACTGCATCGATGCAGAATCGTCCAGGTCCTCATCGCGATGCAATGATTCATTTCAACGCCCCTAGTAAAAACCAAACTGATGTCACAGTGAATTTCCACAGCAGGTGTTTACAGGGGGCTCCTTTGCATGACACTGCTTGTTCGTTTTTTCAGTTATTATCCAAAGTGCATTGCTGAGGGGACGCCAGCGCCTGCTCCAAAATACTTGATTAAGGGTCGATAACATTCTGTCGATATTTCAGTCAGAGGACCCGTCTCAAGACAGCACTCCCTGAATAATAGCCACCTTTATCCCACTTACAAAACCTCTGCTCCTCTGTCCTCCATAAAATCATCCAGAGCACCCTGAGACAGATAATCACAGTGGATCAATTTCAGGTTATCATGTTGAGAATGCAGAATTAGATCAAATCAGGTCAATCAATGTACGTTACGGTTGCCTTCTTTGTGTGTATAAGCAGCTGTGTAGAAACTAACTGTAATCTAAAGTTACCAACTCATTCTGAGTGCTATGGGAATGATATCTGCCCTTAAAGCCAAAGACTATTACAGTAAACCAGGTCAACTTTGAAAAACAAGATTCAATCATTTATTTCCCACCCTCGCCAAATTCTTCATTCAGTGGGCAGTTTATTATTTACTAACATTTATCGGGGATATTTTTTATTATTTTCTGTGAATCAAAACTCTTGTCTTGACCTTTTACCTTAAAAATACAGAGGAGCATACTGCTCTTTGCCTCTGTAGTGTTGAGTGGTAATGTCAGACATGTTTTGTTCTGTGGATGAAACTCAGCCGCTGTATCTCAGTACTTTGTGAAAAATCTTGATTTGATGGATTTATTCATGATTTCAATGGTGTGAATGGTTTTATTCAACATATCTAAGGGGGCTTTCATACCTGAAAGTCTGAACCAAGGTCCAACCAAGCGCACTAAAGATCTATACGTGACAAAACTACATCCTGCCGTCATCACATACCTGAGCTGCGTCTCCTGATACTTACAATTGATTGGTTTGTAGACGGGCTTCCCCGTCCTCTCTCGTATCCTCTCTCTGTGTCTTGAGTTTTTTCAACTGACTGCTGCTCTCCCCTACTGCCCCGGCTCTTTTTTTTTTTATTTTGTCGCGATGTTGAGAAGCAAGAACTTTCTTTCTGCAGCATTTATTCAGAGACAAACGGAAACCTACACTGTACATTTACTACCGCTTAACAAGTAAACTGCTGACGTATTCTCAGCTCTGATAGCCGACAGCTGTCTGCTCTGAGCGCATTCACCGTCACTCACTCTCTCGTGTAGCCTACACACTATTCCTTAAAGGAGCTTCCCCGGTCTTATAACACGATGACAGCCTGCCAGAGCTTCCTGTATTTGGACCGAAAGTCTGAACCATCCAAAAAATGCTTTCACACTATAAACGAGCCGGACCATGGTTCAGTTTGATCTGGACCGAGGCTAGATCATTTTGTCCGTTTGTGGTCCAGGGAAGGTTTCGCACCTGTAATTTTGGTTCGGATCAAACTGAAATATCCGAAGGTCCGGAACAAACGAGGTAGGTGTGAAAGTCTCTGTAGGCAACCTCATGACTGCATTACATTTCATATACAGTACATATGCAAGTGGACTTCTACTATTACAGCAGGATCCAAATACTGTGTAGATTAAACAGAAACACTATAAAATAAAGTCTTCAACTGAATCCATTGTGTGTGTGTGTGTGTGTGTGTGTGTGTGTGTGTGTGTGTGTGTGTGTGTGTGTGTGTGTGTGTGTGTGTGTGTGTGTGTGTGTGTGTGTGTGTGTGTGTGTGTGTGTGTGTGTGTGTGTGTGTGCGCGTGTGTGTGTGTGTGAAGGAGCTGTTCTCTCAAACAATGATGTCGCAACGACCTGCAACTTCCCCTTTGGCAGGAAAGCTCAGTGTGTGTGTGTGTGTGTAAAGATGAAAATGAGTGAGGAAAAAGCAATGTGTGGCTGTAACACCGGAGAGATGGATGTGAGCTCCCATGGACTTTTTTTTTCTTCTTTCAGGCAAACCTCCATCACTGTACTGCCAGCTTTAATTAGGAAAGAACTTCTATTGCCTCCTAAGAGAAAGAGAAGATTTTTCTTTGAGTTTCTTGAGGTATCACCCTGTGACACCTGCTCTTGTAAGAAAGAATGATAGGCTGAAGTTAAAACAAAAACTTCATACTTTTTAAAAGAATGTAAGTGCCGTCAGACTTTACCTGACAGTGTAACCCCACTTTTATAGTCTGAGTCTTCTATAACTCGTTGAAATTAAAAGTGAAAGCTTCAGGTGTTGCCTTTTTAGCCAAAAGCGGTAAAATGGATACATGGGGATTCTGCCGTGTTCTCTGATGCATGATATTCCATTGCTGGGATTATTGTTTAGCCACATTTGTGTGTTCCTGTTTAAATGGTCTTGCTTGTTTTAATGCAGAATGGGGTTCTGTAGTAATTCTCTTAGAGCTAGTTGTCTACCTCCTGTAGTCCCTCTGGGCAGGCCAAAAGTATCATAATCCACTGTCTGTCTGTCTGTCTGTCTGTCTGTCTGTCTGTCTGTCTGTCTGTCTGTCTGTCTGTCTGTCTGTCTGTCTGTCTGTGTGTGTGTGTGTGTGTGTGTGTGTGTGTGTGTGTGTTGTTATGCAGGATAGAGGAAATGAAAGCTCAGACTGAGCCCCAAGGCTTTCTAAACTGTCTCAGTGTCCTTCACATACATGTGTCTGTGCTAAGCACATCTGCTCCCAAGCTCCGAAAATGCGGAAAAATTAGACTTATCTCACTCAAGTACCTACGTGGGAACACACACACATACACACACAAAAATGTATATGCGTTTCAAGTGGTTGAATCTCAGTGCTGCCACCCTCTTCCTCTTTTGTGTTCTGTATTGTGTGTGTGTGTGTGTGTGTGTGTGTGTGTGTGTGTGTGTGTGTGTGTGTGTGTGTGTGTGTGTGTGTGTGTGTGTGTGTGTGCGTGCGCGCGTGCTCCAAACAGTTGGCTATTTTGTTAGTCTTGCGCACATGTGTTTTAAACTCTGTCCTAGAACTGGAATAGTTTACATTACACTGCCCATATTATTACTAATGTCCAATTTAATTCTGGCTCTGCCTCAAACTCTTGATGCCCTTTTCATTTTTTTTCCCTTTCCGTCTTCGTTTGTTTGTTGCTGCTGTTTTGTTAATTGTTGTGTCTAATTATGATAGTACTGTATATGTATGTCACTTAGGACCCGCTCCAAGACGAGATGCCAAATCTCAAAGGGTTATTCCTAATAAAAAGAATTTCCAACCAACATTGTGGAGACAGTTTACACACACACCATACAGGTGCTAGTGGTTATTACATGTATGCACTGTAATGTAATGTATTTTCAAAGAGAATATCATAAGTGAAATGGTATTTTACATGAATGCATTGCAATTCACTAACTAAAAAACACACAAAAAAGTTTATTGTTCAGTCTGCTCACGTTATAATGACCCACTTTGTGTGTGTGTGTGTGTGTGTGTGTGTGTGTGTGTGTGTGTGCGCGTGTGCGTGCCTGCGTGTGTAATTTCCTGGTTGTCCACCAGCAACCTCCGAGCTCTGATCACAGGAAGTTGAGAGGAAGTTGTCGGGTCCCCGCTATATACAAACACAGTCACACATCTACCTCTTCCCACACGTTCACGCTAGTAGAAGAAATAGTAGCGAGCGAATAAAAGAGTGAAGAGGAGCAAGAGAGAAGGGGAGGGGGCAGCGTTCAGGTGTGATAGCCTTTTTTATGTGCTGCAGCTGCTTTCTTGTGTGAATAGTCTATCCGTTTCTACGCCGCCACCTCTCACTCTCTCATTTTTCACACTCACACACACACACACACACAGAGCATTAGAGCCTTACTACTTTGTATCTTATGTGCGCAATAAAACGTGTGTTTACATTCTTGTAAGCTGGTTATTGTCTGCTCTCTTTGGCAGCCCGATTTCTTACAAAGTCTTGTTTAGGAGTAAGGAATAAGGGCTTAAAAGAAACCTAAACCCTGTTTTCACCTGGTAGTTAGATCCAATCTGAGTGATTGGATCACAAGTGAACAGCTCTAAGTACCGGTGAAAACTCTTTCAGGATGCATTGAGATCTGATCGCAAGAAAAACACATTTGGAGGTGGTTTGAGTGTCCACATTCTAATTCACTAGCAGTGATAACAGGAATGTGTCCTGTGTCCACATTAAAGGCCGCCTACTCAATTGTAAACGGAACTACGTACTCATTCAAAGTATTTCTTATGTCACAGAAACCACTGAGAGTGAGTCGCATTTGGAGACACATTCTACAGACAGGTGAAAACGCGCGCACCTAGAGCTGTCCACTTGTGATCTGATCACTCAGGACAGATTTTAAAACCAGGTCAGAACAGCCTCCTCGTTAACAAAGCTGTATGCTTCTGCTGGGGAAGCGTCATTTTGTGGTCACTTACTACACGCTAAACTGTTTTTCACAAGACAAAGACCAGGACAGGAAAATATTACTTTGACAGCAGTTTATATCCAAAATAATTAAATCCTCCAAAAAATTCTAAATAAGTCATTTTCCACAGCTGAAAATCCAGCATTTGAAGGTAGGAAAACCCACACCACAAGCGTAAGATGCAGCTTCGGAACAGCGTGCTGTGTTTGTGTTGCGCCAAACTGTTTCTGACTTTATGACCATTACAGCTTGCACAGTTTGTTAGCTGTGTGTGCCCGCAGTGTGCAGAGTTAAACTGTTTCTGATAGTTACACAGTAAATCAATATCCTTAGACAGACTCTATCGTTGTGTCTTTCAACACAAGCACAGAAAGTCAGGTGCTGTTTTGAAACTCTCTCACTAAAACTGAAAACTATTTTAGATGATATAGATACATCATACGTTGTGTGTCTGTCAGATGTATTTGTTGAATAGGTATTCAAGCATAAAAGGGTAATTGTTATCAGTTGTGTTGTAGTGCTGTCAGCGTTATTAACGCGTTAAACTGTGGGAAACCTGGAGCAGGAAAATGTACCCCTCTCCTTGATTTTACGTTGTTTATGGAGAAGGACAACCAGGAAATGAGTCGGGGGAAGCCATAGTCGCTATGACGACCAGCCACGCTCGCCTCAGGCATGAGGCAGTACTATCTGCAATGGAAAACGGAGGTAACAGTGTTATAATGTGACACATTATTAGCTCCAAGTGAGAATGTTAGCGTGAAATTGAACAATACGTATATGCCAATGTTGTTTTCAGTAAAAAAAATAATTTGCACAAAGCAAGCCGATCCACTTTTCCATGCTGATGAGAGCATTACAATGACAAAATATAACGGGACAAAAAGAAATCAAGGGACATTTAAAATAGATAAAAATGTGTGATTAATTGCGATTAATCGTGAGTTAACTATGACATTAATGTGATTAATCGCGATTAAATATTTTAATCGTTTGACAGCACTAGTTGTGTAGTGTGATCTTGATTGTGTGGATTGTTCTTTATTTAGTATTCATATTTTCTTGGGTTGTGGTTTTCAGATGAGGTTACATTGTTTCTCCTGTTTCATGCAGTACTCTTTTACTTTTTACTCTTTGTTAAAAAAGGCTTCCAAAACCTAGGCTACACCTCTTTAATACAATATTTCTAGGATTGTGAGGATGCCTTTCAATTATTTATTAGACATTTTTTTTAAGTGTGTTTTTCTTTGTGTATAAATGAATATGATGTTTGTATTGTGTATCCCTGTATACTGTCAGTTTGTTTCCTTTGGTATTAAGGCCGTGATTTATTACCTTTATCATAGTGTAAAATGTCTTTCTTTTTGGTATAAAGATTTCCAACACATTTCATCAGAAAAACACGCCTGTTAATTATTTATTCGGTTTGTTCTTATGCAGCAACAGACTGGTGATTGCGGTGTGCTGTGTGTGTGTGTGTGTGTGTGTGTGTGTGTGTGTGTGTATGTGTGTGTGTGTGTCTGCTGTGTGTGTGTGTCTGCTGTGTGTGGTGCTTAGTTGATGTGCAGGAATTAACTAAATTAGGATTTAATGAAGTTAGATTATTTTTAAATCAATGTTAATGATTTGATGCAAATGGTGGAACTAATCTTTTAATGTGGTCATATTACAGTGCAGTTTATTATTAATTACGATCGTGTAGAATTCAGTTAGATGTAATTGTTGTTCAGTTGATCAATCCTTGTTGGAGAAGTGTGTGCATGTGTGTGTATTTGGTGTGTTTGTTCCCTATGAAGGATTTGTTAATGCATGTTTATGTGAGGCACTTCTTTGGTCAAATAAATGTGATATAAATGTGATGTTGTCTGTTAACATGTGCTTTCTCTTTCTGTGTGCATGTGTGTGATCCATAAGTGTATTTTTCCATTGATAACCTCTGTCTCCTGCCAGCCAGTTTAACAATAATTAATTACACACACTCCTTGCAGTCTGGCTATGTATGCATATTCCATACTCCTGCATGTGTGAAACTGTGCTCCCCATGACAGCTGTATGATTTATCCCTAAAGTTATAAATGTGATTTCACACACGCACACACACACACACACACACACACACACACACACACACACACACATACACACACACACACACACACACACACCCACACACACACACACTGTTGACCACAATCTGCTTACAGCAAAAATTGGTTAAGGTGACATCATCAGTGATGGTGAGAGAGAGAGAGATCCATTTTAAAGGAGCTTTCTTAGACGTGACCACACACACATGGTATGCTCCACAGACACATTCACACACAGACAGAGTATGCTCTAAGGGCTATAGCAGGGGAGCTGTGTGTGTGTGTGTGTGTGTGTGTGTGTGTGTGTGTGTGTGTGTGTGTGTGTGTGTGTGTGTGTGTGTGTGTGTGTGTGTGTGTGTGTGTGTGTGTGTGTGTGTGTGTGTGTGTGTGTGTGTGTGAGAGAGAGAGAGAGAGAGAGAGAGAGAGAGAGAGAGAGAGAGAGAGAGAGAGAGAGAGAGAGAGAGAGAGAGAGAGAGAGAGAGAGAGAGAGAGAGAGAGAGAGAGAGAGAGAGAGAGAGAGAGAGAGAGAGAGAGAGAGTTAAAATCCAGACAGTCATTCCAGAGGCCAGACTATTGAGTCTTATAAACTCTCAGGTCACATATTATTGAAATAGCAGAAGAGATATATAGCATGTGCCTGTGTGTGTCTTCCGATTCACTGTTTTACTTAAACATCACAAATTGCTGAGAAGACCCAGAACTACTCACACACACACAGCTATGAACACACACCTTTAAGTGCATTTATGTCCATCTATGTCAGTGATTTAAAAAAAACAGGTGTGTAGATGCACTGTGTATGCCTGTATTTGCACTAGCAGCCTGGATCTGTGTGTGTGTGTGTGTGTGTGTTTGTGTGTGTGTGTGTTGTAATACTGATTTATTTCAGCATCATTTATAGCTCCATTGGGAACTGAACTAGCAACCTCTTGGCAGCTATTTCATTGTAATAGTCTTACATACACATGTAAGACAGTCTATTATGTAGGCCGATCTATCACAATGTACCTTATTTTAACCTTCTAACCTTCAGCAATTTGGATAGGATGGCTTGGACAGCCTAACAAGTCCTACCTACTCCCTAAGAGAAACTGAACTACCTGTTTCTGCCTCGACACACAGTTCAAAATAAAGTTTTATAGACCTTGGGTCCCAGGGTGTTAGCGTAGTACTTTTAAATTTGCCTTTGCACATGAAAACAGCTAGTTTGTGTCATGCTGAGTAAGTCACAGTTGGAAAAGTGGGTTTCTGTCACTTGTAACATTTTCTGTTTTTACTGTCTTGTGTGTGTGTTGTGAAGTTAAAGAGTTAATTGAGCTTGAAAGCAGAAATTTGTAGACCAGTGAAGAGAATCTCCCATGGTGAAGTGAGAAACACTCTCCCCTTTCTCTGTAGTTTTTGAGGTGCAGTTGAACAGCGGTCAAAACCCAGTGCTCAGTAGCCAAAAGACCATGGTTATACTGGACTGTTCCCAGTTATGTGTTCATGTCTGCGTGTAACTTTAACTTTACCAAACTCCCCAAAGGGGTAAACAGCCCTCCTACAGAGTATCACACACACACACACACACACACACACACACACACACACACACACACACACACACACACACACACACACACACACACACACACACACACACACACACACACACACACACAGTACTGTGCTTCCCAGACCCTGTGTGGTGCAATAATCTGAGGTCAGTCTCTTCTAATAGACTTGTAATAAAGTTTGTTTGGTGGGGTGGGGGGGCTGGGCTGAGAGCTTGTGAGTGTGTATTTCTGTTCATGCAGGATTGGCGCATTCATCTTGGGATGGTCTGTGCGGTTTTTGTTAAGTAGTGTGTCTTCCACTGTTGGTTTCTGAATTTGTGTTTATTGTTGTTGTTGTTTGAGCACTTTGCAGCACACAGTTTGTTCCCAGTATTGTTTTGTTATTTACTTTTACCAGTGAAAGCACTCATATCTCATAAATAAATAAAAGCAAGTGCAACAACATTGATAAAGATAATAAATGCATAGTGATCTACAGATCTACACAGCTCATTTGAGTACTTGTGAGATTCAGCTAACTGGCAAACAGTGCTACTGTTTGTTCTTCTTGTGTCTTTACAATATTTGTCTTAATTGACTTAACACGCAGCAGAGAGACACCAATGCAGTATTCTATTTCCAGGATGTATCACTTCCGGGATTGCTCTGTTGCTGCCGGAAATTCCACCAGATTTCACTTTGTCTGGCCAGATGTCCTGAACCTTCCGCTTTCTTTGTGTTGGAATTTTATACTCCGGTAGATTTATGAGGACTGTGGTTGACTACTCCTCAGATCTCTGCAGGGTAAATCCAGACAGCTAGCTAGACTATCTGTCCAATCTGAGTTTTCTGTTGCACCACTAAATGAAAACAGCACGCGTGGTACACACATTCCACCAAAACAAGTTCCTTCCCGAGGCTATTTTGCGGCGGCGCCCATGACGATTGTGATTGGTTGAAAAAAAATGCCAATAAACCAGAGCACGTTTTTCTCCCATTTCTCCCCGAATGCTGTGGGGACTAGCCAGACCCTCCTCCGCAGCACTGTGGAGAAAGGTCTGGCAAAGCGAGACTACCCATACAGTAAATTATAAAGGTAAGATCACAAAAAATCAATACAAAGAAGGAAGAAATAGTTTAACTTTGTTGGCTTTTTTGACACACAACAAGCTTTTCAGCTCTCACAGGTCCCGGGGTCGCACACACACACACACACACACACACACACACACACACACACACACACACACACACACACACACACACACACACACACACACACACACACACACACACGCACACACACAAGCAGATATAAGTGAGAATGGCTTATTCCATTATTCCATCTATTCATTAAACATTTCATTACTTTGTTTAATGAATAGATGTCTATTTGTCAGTCACGCAGAGTGATTGAAGCTGTCGTGCTATCGACGCTTACCACTTTATACACTCCTACATACACATCAAAGTTTGTGTAAGGATAGCCTAAAAGTAAGGGGAGTAGAGAAAAAGAGATTGAGAGAGACACAGCAACAGAGGGGAGGGAGAAAGACAGCGAGAGGGAGGTGTGTTTAAAACATATAGTGTGTGTGTGTGTGTGTGTGTGTGTGTGTGTGTGTGTGTGTGTGTGTGTGAGTGAGGCGACCGATCGAGAGTAGTAGTAGCAGAGAGAGAGAGAGAGGCAGCTACAGAGTGAAGGAGTAGAAACAGAGGAAGGGAGGGAGTCTCATAACGAGAGAGAGAAGTATTGATATTGAAATGTGAACCTCTGATTAAGTTTGACATTTAAGATGACATATTTTGCATGCTGTCAATGCCAGGCAACTCAAAGTGTAGGACTCATTTGTAATAGCCTATTACAAATGAGTCCTACACTTTGAGAGCGTGAGTCTATATGTGTGTGTGTGATTTGCTCGATCTGTGGCAGGAAAGAATTGGTCCCCCGCTACCCAACAGATGGTGTGTGTGTGTGTGTGTGTGTGTGTGTGTGTGTGTGTGTGTGTGTGTGTGTGTGTGTGTGTGTGTGTGTGTGTGTGTGTGTGTGTGTGTGTGTGTGAGAGAGAGAGAGAGAGACTTCTGGCATTGATTAGCGGCCTAGAAGGCAACTCAAAGCCTTTAGTCTTAAAATGGCAGGTGGACTCACAGTGATTTTATGTTGTCCTCCTCTCTCTCCCTCCTGTTTCTCTCTGGTCCCCCCCTCCCTATCTCCAATTAGACTCCTGCCTCTGCAAAATCACTTCCAAGCTGTTACTTGTGCCCCCTTATCCCCTTGTTTCACTCGTGATCACATTCGGCGCTCAAACTGAGCACCACATAGCAGCGTTCACTTGTGGCCGATTCCTATTACTATCCCACCGCTTTAAATAGGCTCGGTTTCACGGCCTGATCTGTTTTGTCTGTCTGGGTACTTAAACGGTCACGTGCATGCTTTCATTAATATTTTCTTCAGCTGCTTTCATTCACTGACACGTAACCTGAAGCTACAAGCCATTTCAGCGTGACTGCCATTTTGTGCATCAGTGGCCTTCCTAGAGGTAATAATCTGTGACATTTTCATACAAATAAATGACTGCTGAGTGATACAACACAGCCATGAAAGCTTTAACATTTGCAACAACAACAACAACAGCTGGTGTCTGCCAGGTCCCTCCAGGGATAATCCTTTTTACGGACAGGAAGTGATGTGTTTCAGTTTTCTGGAAGCAGGTTTATTTATTTGGAGTAAAGAAACAATATTTAAGCATGGTCAGCAAGCCATGGCTGAAAATACCAAAAGATTACATATACATCACATATTTTTGTTAAATGAAAAAAATCTAATGAAAATTAAAAAAAAAAGTATTGTGCCAAATTATTGGGCTCATTGACTTTAGTGCGGAAACAATTAGTTAGTTAATCAAGTCAACAGGAAATTAATCAGCACATATTATATATAATGATTTCCCATTAATCATTTCAGCATTTTTCAAGCAGAAATGCAAACATACAAACATTTGGTGGTTCCAGCTTCTGCAGTGTGAGCATTTGATGCCTTTCCCTGTCTTACATTTTAGTAAGCAGAATATCTTTGGACTTTTGTCAAACCAAACAAGCAATTTAAAGTCATAGACTTCGGTTTGCCGACATTGTGATGGCCATTTTCTCATTTTGGTCTTTTTGTTTCAGTAAACAATTGGAAATTTAAATCATTGTTAGTTGCAGCCCTTTTTGACTGGTTGATAAGTAATTTCTGACATCTTTCATATTAACATAATGTAGCAATAATGTACCAAATCTGAAAGTGATTAGAAGTCTTCAAAATCATCAGATGCTGAAACACATGTAGCATACAGTACATGAAAATGCAGTATGAATGGTCATCTTACAGGTCATATACATATTAAAGATATATGTTGCTGATTTAAATCTAGCACAGGCAGTTTGCTCTCACATTAATCCAGCTAATTAAAGTATTTTGTACTTGTAGTGAGTCCATTTAATGTATTCAGTGTGCCGTTTGTCCAGGACAGCTCGCCCCCACATGTCCACACATACTCACTCACCGTTAATGGTTTTCTTTCTATTAGGTTTTCTATCACCTTAAAAAGGAATTCAGAACACAACATCTGCGAAATAATTGTTTTTGCTATTATATTAGTCAAAATAAACCAACGCTCAGTGGGGGTTGCAGAACCAGTCATTATCCTGCACGTTGTTCGGCGGGCTACCAGCTGGGGGGCTGACCTGATGCACAACTCCATCTTAAAGTTTTGGACAAATTAGACCCACAATTTGCTAGAATCTGTTGAAAATATTTAAATAATAGGATTATTTTTTTCTTGTTCTGAAGTAACTTTGAAGAATGGGAAAAGGTTTATGAAATGCCCCTCTCCTGTGGGGCTAATAAATACCGTGCTGTTTCTGTTGGCTGAACTAAAACTAACTTTGGAGATTAGGGCAAGTTTTAAAGTGAATGTTATAATAGTCATCCACTTATTGGGGATGCTTATTAGTATGTGGAGCTCATCTGCTGTTTGCCTCCTGCCTTTTTCTCTCCTTCTGCACTCCCTTCCTTTGCTCCTTTTTCTGTTTATCCATTTCCCCAGACAACCTCTCTTCTTCTTTTTTTTTAAATGAAGGAAATATATTATCCTTCCCTCCACGCCCCTGTCCTCCTTCCCTCCTTCCATTTACCATCTTTGTTTTTTTATTTTATTAATGAATTCCTTACTTTCTTACTCCCTCTCTTAAAGCTTAATTTACCTTTACTGAACAGCTTCGGAGTCATTGGAATGGTTATATGACTTTTTTCGAGTTGAATGGTGGTCGACTCGCTTCCCCCTAGCGCCTGTGAGCGGTAAAACCACCCTTGCAGCTATCGGCCGCCGAACCACCGGGAAAGGAAGTATAGCGTGATATCAGGTCTCGCGATGTAACGAATTGCTTCACGGCACTGCACGCATACGCCCATTCAGGAACCGGCTAACAAGGTAGCGATGGAGTTTTTCACACGATCGTCATGGCTAGGAAAG
Organism: Gymnocephalus cernua; assembly: GCA_023631565.1. Lineage (NCBI taxonomy): Eukaryota > Metazoa > Chordata > Actinopteri > Perciformes > Percidae > Gymnocephalus > Gymnocephalus cernua. Next base: position 13,649,210 of record CM042438.1, read on the forward strand.
CTTTGTCGGAGGAAATGGCCAAAACTGCATAGCGCCCCTTTAACCATCATTCTCCTTAGTGTACACCTATCTATCTATCTATCTATCTATCTATCTATCTATCTATCTATCTATCTATCTATCTATCTATCTATCTATCTATCTATCTATCTATCTATCTATCTATCTATCTATCATTTCAACAGTGAATCAGAGGAAGAGAGATGGCAGCACAAGAAAAAAGTAAGGACAGATGAAATGTAGGAACAAAGACTTGGGACAATAATATGAAGAGACAGAATGACGCAGGCTGAGAAACAGAAAGAAAAGCTTGAGAGAGATCTCTCTGTGTAACAAGACCTTGCCTTTAGCATTATTTCTTCATATGCTGCACATTAATCCTTTGTTTATGAAAGATGGAGATGCCAACTACAGCTGTCCCACGGGGAGGGGAAGAGCAGAGCTATCTGAAGGCAGCAGAACGAATATGTGACTGTGTTAGGATTCGGTATCAAACCCATCCATTACAGTGACTTCATAATATGCATTTAGAGAATAAGCTTGGAGTCACTGGATGATGACGGTTTAGATGTACTGGTAATCTATTTTTTCCATTAGAGACCTAACTTTGTTCTCCAACTGAAAAAGACTTGATTTCTCGAGTTATATTATTTGGAGTGGTGTTCTGTGTCAATTCTGTACGCATCTTGTGGTTGTGTAAATGTTACATGAAATGCAAGGAGTCTTTTTCGTGCATGACAAACGATGGTAGTGGTTAAACATCCATTGTGTGAAATGATTACTCGATTGCTGGAGAATTAATGCCCACCATTTTTTTAAATCCACTAATTGTTTTGTTTTAAGTAGTTTACAATACTGTGCTCATCTACTCATACTCACAACGCATCACTGCATATTACACTAGTTTGCATTACATTTGAATGTGACGTTAATGTTAACGTAGCTAATAGCTAGCTAAAACGCTGCCTTAAGTGTGGTTATATTTCACTCTAAAATATTCCAACACCGTGAGATGTGCAACATTCTGTATCTAAACACACCCGGGTAGCCTTCACTTTTTCATGGGCAATGCCGGAGTCTGAGATGTTAGAGAAACAAAACAACTGGAAAATCCTTCAAGACCTGATGTTTTAAGATATTTATCAAGCCCTAACAATTTACTTTTTGTTGTTTTCATGCGAGTATCTTTGAGTTTTTTGGTAAGACAAAACGAGCAATTTTAAGACGTCATCTCAGACTCATGGCAATTATGATTTCACTAGTTTCTGATATTTTATAGAGTCAATGATGTATGGATGAACGACTTATATTATTTGATAATGAAAATATTTGTTACTTGCAGCCCCCAAACAGCTGATAGTCCTTTTGGTTTTAATAGTACCAAGCTGAAAGCAACATGAGTGAGATCAAAGCTTGTTGCCGGGATGATTTACAGAGAAACTGTGATAAAATTCACCAAGCTGCATTAAAAAAAAAAAAAAAAACTTACATATGACCCAATCAAAATTCTCCAAAATAGTTCGCCATACCTTGGCCAGGTATGTGACATATACTACAAAAACATCCACACCCCTCTCGGTACTTCCTTCAACGGATGTCTTGGAGTGATTATTGGCAATTTTAGATAAAACCCTCACTTGCATTGGGGCTAATTGTAGTTGATGGAAATGATTAACTGTCACATTTATCCTCTCTGTGGTATTGAGGCCATTGTGGTGTGTGAGGGGCTAATTGTAGCTAGTAGCAGTAGTTGTTATGTGGTATGTGTTGTGGTGGGTTGTACCTAATTGTAGTTGATAGTAATGGTTCCAGTCTGTGTATACAGCCTGAAGCATACAAAGGCTGTACTGCGACACACACACACACACACACACACACACACACACACACACACACACACACACACACACACACACACACACACACACACACACACACACACACACACACACACACACACACACACACAGAGTAAACAGACACATATGGCACAGCCTTTTAACACACACCTCTTCTTCGTGCCGACATCTTGGAGCATGACGTATGCAAATGGCCATGTGAGGCCAATGTAAATAAGTAATAGATGGACAATATCTCTCTTACAAATTCTTGTTTAGTTCACCAAAACCATGCATAATTTTCTTATTATCGCTTTGATGAGCTTCTTAAGTCCCCACTGAAATCATATGGGGCAGATGGAAACACAGTTAGGTCAGTCAGTGCTTCTTAGGTCGGGATTTCAGCTTCATTGCTTTACCACAACGATCTGTAGTTTTCCACTGTGTGTGAGTGAATGATGAATTCTGACTGGGTGTGGTGAACATCAGATGAGATTTTCCTCTGCTCCACACACACACACACACACACACACACACACACACACACACACACACACACACACACACACACACACACAGTGAGTGCTAGGGCTGGTCTAGGCGTGGGCCCTTTCAGACATAAATTGCTTTATTTTAATAGTTGTATGGTAGAGAAAGAGGGGATAAAAGGTAAAATACTAGAAAGGCCATGGAGTGAAAATTGGATTGAACAAAGAAAGCAGCCCTCTCTCGGTCATGTGTCTTCTCTTCTTTTGTGTTTGTGTGTGTTTCCTCTTTTCTTCCTAATCCACTAGATTACATTACAGTGTTGTTAAAATATGGTCCTTTTTAATATGTTTATGTTCATCTCCATGTGTTTGTTTGTGGTTGTGTGATTACGTTTTCAACTACATTCCCTTGTACTTGTCTTTCTTTAGAAGTGTGTTTCTGTCATGCTTTAACTGTTTGCAGTTTGCTATCAGTAAATAACAACGAGCGTTTATCTCGCGTGCTTTCTCGCTTCCACACACATCATCAAACATGCATCTCACACACACATGCACGCACGCACGCGCGCACACACACACACACACACACACACACACACACACACACACACACACACACACACACACAGTGTCTTCCCCTCTCATATTGCATTGATCTAAAAGTGATCAGTTGTTGGCGTCTATCAGGCGTCTGTTGGGTTTAACTGTGTTTATTACCGAACGCACACACACACACACACACACACACACACACACACACACACACACACACACACACACACACACACACACACACACACACACACACACATGGGTCAATGGGTTGACTGTGTTTACGACTGAGTATGAACTGAACGACCACAAATAAACGCGCGCACACATGCTCGGAAAACACTCAAGCAGTATCTCTCTGTCATGACTGTAGTGAACAGAACGACCACAATTGTTCTCTTTTCAAACAACAGAAACATTATGGTTTAACATAAAACACATGGTTGGTTATTTGATGGCATTGTATAGTGATTATAAGGAAGGGAGGGGTGGGATAGTGGGGAAAGGGGGACAACAGAGGAAGGGAGAGGGCAGGGACAGAGAGAACAAATCTAATGATGGAATTACTTAAATTATTGTAGCAATTATTCTTGCATGTGAGAGAGGGCGATAGAGAATAGAAACGTGACTGAAATGCAAGGTAAATGGCTTTTTTTGCTTGATAGAGAGTAAGATGGGATTTGAAATTAGACAGAAAAGCAGACAAAAAGAGAATAAAGAAGAGGAAGGAAACTGAAGGACAACACAGAGAGAGCAAGAGAGACAGTGAGAGATGAGAAAAAGAGAATTGGGGAGCCAGAAAATGAATGAGAGGCACGCAGAAAGAGATGCAAGAAAGAAAGAGAAATTTGGAGTGCTGGAGGGGATAAATTGCAGTCTGCCACCTCCCTCATCCATCTTTCTGATATGGGGTGTGTGGTTTGATGTGGTTGTCTGTTGGCCATTCTCCCCGTCTCTCTCTCTCTCTCTTCTCTCTGTCTCCCCCCAATTTCTGCCTCACCCTCTCTCTACCACCCCTCCCTCTCAGTCTCTCTGATATGGTTTGGGTTTTGATGTGGTTATGCGTTGAAGATTCTCACGGATGGTTTCCATAACGATAAACCGATTCACTCCCTGGTTTAAGAAGGAAAACCAGGCAAAAAGTTGCACTTAAGGATGCAACAAACATCCCGACACACACCCCTGAAACATCGCTCACAGCTGAGATGTTTCTGATTTGCTGGGGCTGTTTTTCTTTGACGAGGTTTGTGGTTGAGGATCGTCACAGATTTCAGCGTTCAAAGAAGTTTGTAAATTGAATCAAAGCTATTCTGTACACATACATCATTGTCAGAAAATTGTATTCGTGTGCGTGCAATCCACAGTAGGCCTATAATGTTTTTTTGTTTGTTTATTGAGTCCTGCAGACACCGTGTATCTCTTAGAGTATTGATTTCAAGGGATTATCAAAATCTGCTTGATATTTTCTTCCCTCAGTTCTTTCATGTATGCATAAACAATACAGTCTACATGCTTTAGTTAATGTCAGCATATCAATCTAACAATAAAACAAAAAAAGGAGTAACTTTTTCGGTCTCTCTCCCTGTCTCTTTTTAATTTTTCAGAGATGGTGAGGAAGAAGAATCCCCCTATCCGGAGTGTGGGAGGTGAGGAGGAGGAGGAAGAAGAGGGGAGGAAGCCGGCAGGAGAAGAGGAAGAGGAGGGAGAAGAGGAGGGGAGAGTGGGAGCGGAGGCCGAACGAATAAACCGACCATCTGAACCCGAATCCTCCGACCGGATCAGAGGAGATGAGGAGCTGGAGGAGGAGGAGGAGGAGGGAGAAAGCGAGTGTGTGTCCTCATCTGTCTCTCCCTCATCAGTTGGTGAGCGCTACAGCAATGAGGGGAGAGGGGGGAGGAGAGCAGGAGGGGGGAGGGCCAAACAAGGAGAAGCGGCGTTGACAGACAGACCCGAGAGCCAGTCGGAACCTGAGGACGGGGAGAAGGGGGCAGAGGAAGGAGAGAGGAGCGAAAGGGACCGAGGGAAGGCCGCTTATCTCACGGCTCCTCTCCTCTCTTCTCCCCTCCTCCCCCCAAGACAGGAAGGAGGGGAGGAGTCCACAACTGACACCCCTCCACTTTCCTCCAGCCCCTCTCCTAAACTCCAGGACTTCAAGTGCAACGTGTGCGGTTACGGTTACTATGGCAACGACCCCGCTGACCTGGTGAAGCACTTTAGGAAGTATCACCTGGGTCTGCACAACCGCACACGGCAGGACGCTGCCCTCGACACACACATCCTGGCACTCCACAACATGGCTCCCCAACACACTCCTCTAGGTAACTCCAGCTCCCTGCTCCATGTGTTTGACTGGTGTTGATGCTTATTGTCTAAAGCAGCTTTAAATGGAAAATAACATATCATTATCATTAACATACAAACGTATGAACTCCTGTTTCATGACATTGTAAAGGCACAATGAGATTTAGATTTTATAAAGTTTCTTTTTCAGTGTGCTCCTAGGTGCACCAGTTTCTTGCAACAATGACTTGTTGATTATTTGTCTAAAAGGTTTCCTTCTTCTCAGAAGTCAGACATGTCCTTAGATTTCTGTGCCTCTGGCAGTCTGGCCTCCTCTTTGTTTATCTGTTTCTGCAAGTCTGACCCCTCTTTTTTGCCTCTGCTCCCAGATATACCGTCAGGACAGGGGCAGAGGAACCAAGCCAAAGAGTTGGGGAAAACAAGACCAGATATGCACATTCAACAGCACAGGACAGTTATGATGAATGGCACATATGACGTACAGGTAAGCACGGTGCCACAGTTAAGAAATAGAGATGAGTCGATTTTACATACTGTACGTGATGATGCCTGATTTATTTTCACAAAGAAATGCCTTTCATTCACATGCTGAAAATGCATATGTGCCTGTAGAAATAGACCACAAAACCTGTGTAAACAAAGAAGCAGTAATAACGCCACCTCCTCAGTGAGTAACAAGTAAAAACATAGTTAAAAAAAGAAAAGGAAACTCACACAAAAACATAGAAGGAATGAATAAACTAAAGCCGCACAGTGCCTCTTGTGGTGTGACAGCATTGGATGGAAGGTAAAGCGGTCAAAGAGTGGAGCGACGGCTTAACTAAAGCTGTGGTTTGTAGCTTCCTGTTGTTACCTCCTCAGTCCAATAAAAAGCCTGCATTGTTTGAGCCAATGCCCCTTGTCAAAATCCTTTTTACTTACAGTGGCTGCAAACGGCTTCGGTAGTCATTTATTTCAAAGTTATAATAAAACAGACAGTACTTATATTTTCTTCATATTTGGGGACTTTGTCAAAAATGTTTCAGTTCATTGATTATACATTAACATCAACTGGATAGAAGTAATGTTTGTGAACAAAGAAAGCAGTGCAGTTTTTATTCAAAAACTTTGTTTTTGAATAAAAACTTGCACAAAAAGACGTAGGTTGCAGTATTCACATTGCAACATGAAGCATGTCATAAATCTGCATTTCAAGGCCCATAACTGAACCGAATAATTTATTGGGGCGAACAATCTGCAACTGATTTGTAACATAGGGTCTGTGTGATTTAGACAGTGAGGCATTGTGGTGCACATTATACGTTTTATAGACATATGGATAGACGGACACAGAAAGAGAGAAAAATAGGGCACCTGGCAAACAGGCCGTACATGCGTGCTAGAGCACATACAGAGACAGGAACACAGTCTGCTTCACAAATCCCTTACAGGCATGTAAGGCATGTATAATAATAATAATAATAATAATAATGTACTTTATTTGTCCCCTTGGGGAAATACATTTTTTAATTCTGTTGTTATTTTTCTTAATTTACACACACACACACACACACACACACACACACACACACACACACACACACACACACACACACACACACACACACACACACACAAACATGCATCACATTTGGAGAGATGTCAGAATGATGGGTCACCGCAGCACAGCGCCCCGAGCAGTTAGGCGTTCAGTGCCTTTCTCAATGGCACTTTGGCAGTGCCCAGGAGGGCACACTCCATACCGGCTCTGTCCAGGACTTAAATCTGCTACCCTCCGGTTTCACAAGCCAAGTCCCTACAGACTGAGCTACTGCAATACCCCAGTGTTTTTAATAATGGCTAATAAATGCACATCCTGCCCTAATCCCTCATATTCAGGGCTCAATTTGTAAAAGAAATGTAACAAGGTGGGAGCTTCTTTTAACCTTCAGGTGCAGTTCATAATTTCTTCAAGATAAATGTTGTTCACATACATAACAGTGATTGAATTTTGCCTTGTAATTATACTCCATTAAAACACATTAAAAAGTCAGACGTAATTTGCACCAGCAGCCTGGGTATCAACTGAGCAGACAATCAGTGTGAGGATAAACAATGTCTTCAATAATTTAGTTACATTTAAGGGGTACTAATCAGTGAAATCAACAGCTGTAGACTTTGGTTAGAATGAAAACCTGCAAAGTCTCTGCTTAACATTGTACACAGTTAACTGTCCCTGTTGTAGTAGACATTAAAGCCTCAGACACAAGTATTAACATGTCAGCTATATTTGCTATGAAACTGGCATTATGAAGAATGTGCACATATTATGTATTGCCTTATTCAAACTCTTGCAGATCTTCTTAAGCTACTTTATAAAAAAAAAGGATACACTCACTGTAGCTTTGAGCTTTGAAATCCACATTCAGAAGCATATCCCTTTTTTAAACACAAACATTTAATGACAGTATTTAACATCTTTTTGTAAGGCAGCAGAATGGGCAGTTTTTTTAGTCTTTCATTTGCTAAAATAGTGAGAACTGGCAGATAAACTTTCATCAGATAATCACTCGTAAATCAGATGGTCATGAGGAGACTGTGAGATGCCATTGAGTTGCTCTAATGTAGCAGGAAAATGAATTGTAGACTTACTGGACGCTTTTTTTTTTCAAATTTAATTAATCCGTAATAGTTAAAGAGTTGATATTTCAAGTTTTATGACAACTGCAATATGTTCTGTCCATGTCTTGCAGCCGAAATATCAAGCCACTTATTCCATATTGCTTCATGGTTTTTAGTAGTTTGAGAGGTTATCACATCCCTTAAAAGTCCCGTTTCTCGTGGCCGGGTTAGCTCAGTGGGTAGAGCAGGCACACATATATGGAGGTGTATACCTTGACGCAGAAGGTCCAGGGTTTGAGTCCGACCTGGGACGATTTCCTGCATGTCATTCCCTCCCCCTCCTCCCCCCCCCCCCCCTCTCTCTCCCATTTCATATCTTGCTGTTCTTTCCATTAAAGGCTGAAATGCTAATATGCCAATCAACAAATATTTTCCCAAATAACTGCAATTGACCATAAATACTGAGGTGAAGTGTGCACATTAATTTCAAGGTTCCAAATTAGGTCTATTAAGAGCCTCAACTTAATACATGAAAACAGTTTACACGTAACTATTTCATACTGTAGGTATATGTTCAGTACTTACCAAGAGTTGTAGGTTCTCTTAAAAAAGAATTTCATATGCATAGACATTAAGAATTTTAATTGACTTAATTGTTTTTTTTTATGCTTTTGGACTACTCCAGTTTTCCAAGGATTAAGACTTTGAGTGTGCGTGAACAGTAGGGTTTTGTCTGAAAGGTTTAAACAAGATGATCTATGTGTGTGTGTGTGTGTGTGTGTGTGTGTGTGTGTGTGTGTGTGTGTGTGTGTGTGTGTGTGTGTGTGTGTGTGTGTGTGTGTGTGTGTGTGTGTGTGTGTGTGTGCATGCGTGCGGCATGCGTGCGGCATGCATGCGTCTGCGCGTGCGAATAGTCAAGGAGTTTTATTTCGCTTAAACCAGGAGTCTGTAATGGCCGTAAGTCACGTAATGGACACAGAAACACACATACACATAGTAGTCAAGCACACACACACACAGAGTCAGAAATAGAAAATCCAGTGGGCTTAAGACGTCATTATGAAGAAAAAGTGAAAGTATAAAAAAGAAAACGAATGAAAGGGGTCTCTATTCTCTCCATCCCTCGCTTGCCTTTTCTCTCTCCCGCCCACGTTTGGAAAATTCCATGTTGTCATTTGCTAAGGCGAGAGGCCCTGTCAACCAATGACATTGCGGGAAAAGAGACTCTGGGAGGAGAGTGATAGGGGAGAGAAGGAAAGAGCGAGAGAGATGGAGGAGGAAAGTGGAGAAGGGAGTGGAAGAGACAGAGAGAAAGGCTTTGAAACCACTAGTTATAATCGGCTGTTAGGCAGTGTAATGAAACAGTTGTCAGACACATTTACCTTTCTTTTTCTATCTCTGTTCCCCATTTGTCTCTCTCATCATTTGTCGTTGTCTTTCCTTCACCCTCTCCTCAGCTCTGCTTTTTTTTCTTTGCTCTCTTACTCTTACTCTAATTCTCTTTTTTTTCTCTCTCACTTCTCAATTTGCTTTTCATCCGTCTCTCACCTCTTTCTATTCCCCGAGTTGCACACTTTTCCCTCAACTTGTCCCAATTGTCCTCTGCCTCTTTTCTCTCTCTCTTTGCCTCTCCTTCTCATGTTCCCCTTTGTGTCTTTCTGTCCAATCTGCTTGCTGTAATGACTTGATGCTTCTCTAATTGCCTGGGCAGGGTCTTTGGGACGCGATGATTGCATGATTGCTTTTATGAGATCACAGACACTAATAGTTCTCATTTAGCCTTCTGAATTTATTCTCCTCCACAAAGCAAAAATGTACCATCTTACATTTGTAGTTTTTTCTTTTTATATTACTTTTCTTGCTCTTTTTGTAGCATGTACTGTATACATGTTTTGTCTTCATCTTACCACTAAAAAAGGCAGTGTGAGGTTTAATGGCTACGTTTAAATTGCAAAAAAGGAAACAAAGACATTTTCATAATGTTATTCTCCAAAAAGTACAAAATGATGACCTGGATGACAAGAATGAATTAATAGATGTATTATGGGAATACATTCATGTTTTAGAGTTGAAAATACAACAAAATGTATACAATAACATTTTGATAATTATGACTGAAATCAAAATACATGCTTATCAACATTTGCAAAGTAAAAATCAAGCTAAATGCCCTTATATGAAAAATGATAAAACCATACATCTTTTCTCACCAGTTCCATACCATTTTTGCCAAACTTCCATTACAAGACAGTCAGCATGAAACCACAGAGCCGTAAAGAGACAAATCCATATTGTACAGTAGTAAGTCTAATGTCAGTGAAGACTTGCCAGGTTGTCTGCTCACCAGTAGAGCCAGCAGCACACTATAATCTCCTGCAGTCAAGGGACTAACCTAATAAAAAACAGACGAGTGTCAGGTTGCTTGCTCTGTAAAGCAAAATCTTGGCCTAATACGGATACTACAGTAGAGTCTGATGTTATTGGTCACTTAGAGTTTGAGCAGCCTTTTAATTGTCTACAGTTACATATAGGAAATGATCGAGCATAAGCATGGATTTCCATATTTACGGAAGCACAGCTCTGTGTTTCGGCTCACGTGTACCTTAAATATCTGCTGCATAGGACTTGAAAAATGACAATGATGAATTTATTACCTGGTGGTAACAGTGGTGTTGCCGAGCCATGTTTCCTTTGCTTCACAAATGATCTTTCAAGTTTAAATCATATGTGTGACTGTATGATACACAGAGATTGATTTTTAATCCTGACTAAAGAAAATCTTTTTCGTCTTCTACATCTTTTCCCCTCTCTTTTCTGCTTGACAACAGGTGATGCTGGGCGGCACGCTAATTGGGATTGGCCGGAAGACCTCTGATTGCCAGGGGAATACGAAGTACTTTCGCTGCAAATTCTGCAACTTCACCTACATGGGCAGTAACTCCCTAGAACTTGAACAACACTTTGTGTCCTCGCATCCAAATAAAGTCAAAACTCCACCATCCACACCCCTGCTCGCCACCAATAACCTGGCAACGCACGACAACCATGGGAAGGGGAGGAGTCAAATCCTAGACGGGGCTGAGCGAGTCGCAGTGAGAGCGGAAGACGATTCCTTGGTCGGGTACTCCATCCCAGTCAGGGCGTGTTCAGATTCGTCAAGCTGGACAGGGGAGCCGGGTCGAGATGCTGTGCAGACATATTATTGGTGTAAATTCTGTAGTTGGAGTTGTGAGTGGTCAGGGGGCTCGGCGAAGCTTTTAGAGCACTATGAACAAAGACATAGAATGAGCACGGGAGGTACTATGAGCCCCAGCAACTCTAATCCTGGGCGGGTGGACAGAGAGAGGGAGAGAGGAGGGAGAAGAGAAGGAGAAGAACGAGGCCACATGACATCCAAAAGCCGTAAAGATCTATCATCCAACCCATCCAGCACCAGCCAAGGTAATGAAATGGGAAGTATGGTTGAATGAGGTTGTGAATTGCTTTATGTGTTTGCAGTTGAAGGTGGCTACTTTTATGAAGCACAAGAGTGCCATAGCATTAACTAACAGTCTAATATGTCTACTTCTTCTAGTACTATGATGCTCTTCCTAGACACTCTGACACTGCTCACTTTTACTTATTTGCTGTTAAAAGGGCTATAAAACGGCCTGACCCCCTGCTTTTTTCATCGTTTACAGTGCTACTTGACCCTCGTTTGTTGAATTTCTGACATGCTTTTGTTGTTCTTCTCCAAGACCCAAACGGTTTTATTTAACAGACCTTTGCTCTGTTTCCTGCTCCTAGGAGACCCAAACAGCAGTGATTCAGAAGCAGTCGTGACCAGTTATAACTGTCAGTTGTGCGATTTCCGGTACTCAATGGCCCATAGTGCAGATGTGATCGTAGTAGCACCGTTACTACTGCACTACCAGCACAACCACTCCATCCACCGATGCTGCATTCAGCACTGCATGTATTGTCCACAGGGGCTCTGTCAGCCACATAAACACCTGGGGGAGGTGAGATGAATAAAATCTTGAAATGTTTTTTTGCTTGGTGCATTGGTGTTTGAAGAAGAATTGAGCATGTTTTGTAAGCACAAGAAAAATAAAATGTAATATATGAGCAAGTGTAAAGTTAATTGTTCCAATTTCTGGCCTAGTTAAAAATTCCCTTGGTTTCCGCAATCCACCCACGCACAGTCCCCACCCTCCTTTGTGCCAGCTGCCAAACAGTGCCGTTGCAGCTGTTAAAAATGCAAAAAGGATGGTTTACAGCCCAAAATTGGGGGTTGCATCATTCAGTTAATGATATACATTTACTCTGGTAACAGGTGATATCACCTGTATAGACAAAAACACAATCATATCACAACAGAAGAAAACTCCTCTAAGCCTAAATTCACCTCATAATGCACAGTTTTGTCAGTAATAACGAAAGCATGCAAAGATCCTCGCCAAACTTTGTCTGATTCTTCTCAATAGGTGTCTCACCCCTTTGCTTGTCGGAGGCCCACCTGCCCTAAATGCTGTTCCAAGTTTCCACCGTCCACCAAGCAGCAGGACACCATCGGATCGAAACCTGCTACCGCAACCTCACCTAGCGTGACCCCTCCTAATCCTAGAGGGGACCCCGGGGTGATTTCGGGATCAACTTTTCGCCCCTATGATCCTGCCCATCCAGTTGTCACACAAGGTATTCAAAGGCATCCCTCATCTGGCATATTTTGTCAGAATATTGTCAATATGTTCAACATTTTCACCCTTTGTTTCTTGCTCCTGATTTCGCCCTGTTTTTCTGATCCAAGGCGTCACCCACTTGTGTGACCAGTGTGCCTTTGCTACCACCGACATTGACGTGTTGCTCCAGCACTACGAAAGCTGCCACACCCTGATTAACCTAAAGGGGGCAACGCCACATGTCAAGGCCGAGGAAGAGGTTGGGGGAGACAAGGAAGGGGGGAGAGGAGGTGGAGGAGAGAGGGAGTACTCTTGTACAAAGTGTCACTTCATCACGGAAGTGGAAGAAGAGATTTTTAGACACTACAGGTAAGAGCAAGATGGAATCAGAGGACATTGATTAAATACTATTAATGATCATTATTAAATGTTATATATTATTCCACGTAATACAGTGGTTTTTTTCCACAGGGTTGATTAGGGTATTAAAAAGCTGTAAAGATACATAGGACGTCTACATAGGTACAATGTAAACAACATATTAATAGGAATGTGTTTGTGTGTTTTCAGAAGACTGAAAAAAATCTACCAACAGTGGCCCATTGAGTTTGCCACCTTTTCTAAAACTAGTGATTCTGTGTCATTCGTTCATTTATTCACTGAGTGACTAAATGTGGCACGTGATTGCGTGTTATTCAAAGAGTCAATATTCCAGTTAGATTCTGTGACTAAATGTTCTAGTAACTGGATGACTGTGACTGTAGTAAGTCAGGAAGATGATAAAGTATTGCTTGTGCTGTGATCCTGTAATTCTCTTTTTCTTTACAGCCATTTAGCCATGACATATTGACTGAGTACACTCATTTCCAGCAGCAGCCCATTTATAAAACCATTTAGATCATTTAGACAGGTTGGTAGGTAGATGCACATTATTTGGCCAACACCTGGAAGAGACTCTCACAGCTTTGTCGTCTTTCAGCATCACATTCCTGAGTATCACCATACTGTGATAAACTTGACTTAAAGAAACGGCACTTGTAAATTAAGACACATTGAGATTATTTCCCTTTTCCGGATACATATAAACTCAGTTTCTGTCTGCGGTTTTTCTGTCTACGGAGCTCATCACTCATTTTGCCCATTTTGCCCATTTCAGTCTGTGATTTATGACATTGCCTGTTGTTAGGGCGATAATCGTGTATGTATCAGATGCTGGCAGTTTGAAACTGATCGGGAGATGAAAGTGTGCTCTTGCACTACAAAGTCAGCACCTGGTCCCCTTACCTGCTGAGTTATCAATGATTTATTATAATCTTGGAATCAACTCTGAGACATGAAACTGTGAGAATCTGGTTTTTGCTCCTTTGGAAAGTGGCCTTTCCATCACTACCTTTTTAAACTAATGCTGTTCTGTGAAACTACTCTGCTTTAAGTACACTCCTATATGTTGTCATATTTTGAAACTACTATAAGTACAAGGCCTATAAAAGAGCTGAATCGATGCAGAACCAGAGATATTTGTTTTAAATAGAATTTTCAAAACCTGCTGCCTACATTACGCACAATGCAACTTGCCCGGCTACATTTCAGTCAGAGATTAGGGTGTGTTACACTAGTAGTGGCAAATGTAGCCTTGGGCCACAAGCCTCATGTAGGGATGAGGAGTGGGCTACAGAGGCCATATTATTTTTTTGTTTTCAAATTTGTAGTTTTCAGTTTTTCCCCCAGCTGACGCAATTTGATTTCACGAATCTCCCTCTGGAGCCACAAAGGCTTTTTGCAACTTGTTTCACATTTGCAGTATTGATTGATTCGTAAAATCTGTGAATATCCTATATTTATGACTTGTACTACTAGTATTTTTACTGACTATCCTTCCTGGAGCAGCTTTCTCCAAAGAGGATCAGCCTGTCAATATATATAACGAAAGACTTACAGATTGGTTGTAAGTTCTCTTCTTTGTTTTCACATGATGCTTAACTGTGAAATGTTGTTTTTTTGTCTGTTCTGTATGTTTGGCTGGCAAATAAGCTCAGTTTCACAGACCTTTAAAAGCCAATTTCTGCCCTTTTTTGCCTATACACACAGAGACACACACATGTTTACTGTTTTTTTTTTGTGACGGAGCCAGCAAATGACAGAGATAGCTATAAGTTAGGGTGGGAAAGTAAGAGGGGTGGTGTGGGAAAGTTGGGGCTGAAGACAAACTGCGAGACTGAGAGAGAACTGAGGATTGTGTGAAATCTTTTTGTCTATTTAAGTATTGATCTAGATTGCAGTTCTGGATTGTTTCTTGATATATGCTCACAAAGCATGCTACACAAGTAACTTTCTTGTTTTCTCACGCATGTGCGCGCGCACACACACACACACACACACACACACACACACACACACACACACACAGAGTCTGACAGAACCATCATAGCAAGATTTCAATGACAGATTTATTTCAGGGTGAGAGCAGAGAGAAGAAGAAGAAGAAGATGGAGACAGAAGGCATGGAGTTACAGACAGAAAGGGCAGTAAAAAGTAAAAAAGAAAGACAAGAGTCTTTAGAGGCAAGGAGAATAAAAGACAAAGAAACAGAGGGAGAAGGTGAGAGAAAGACAGAGAGAAGTGTGGAGAGAAGAGGGAGAGAGGGTGACTGAGCGAGAGGGAGAATGAGAGAGTGTGGAGGGGATTAACAGTCCACTCACGTCCTTAACTAAATCTAATCCCTGAATCTCAGAGCTCAAATCAAATAAAACTGATGTAAAGCCAGACATGTGTGCACCACCACTAAAATCAACTGTTCAGTGTTGAAGGATTACAATACCAACTTTTACAAAACAGAATTAGAGATTATGTTATAGAACAGAGGGCCGTGGTGTTGGGGGGGTGGGGGGGGGGGAGAGTTACCAGCTGAATCAAACTAATCAATCTCCTCTTCAATTTCTACATCAAAACACTCTCACTGAGATTCTAACATTTGTAAGGCACAGGCACACACCAGCAAGAACCTACTAACATCTATGCCTTTGTTGTGATAGCTGAGAACGTGCATTATATAGTTACAATGCTAGTATTTTTTGGTTATTATGTGAAAGGTTCTTGGGCTTCAAAGTAAGATGCAAAATGTGTGGTTTCATACACAAATATAACATTTTATTATATATATATATATATATATATATATATATATATATATATATATATATATATATATATATATATATATAAAGCTTATTCTCAAACATTTGGTATTGCAGAAATACAGCCATACTCTGATTTGTAACTATTGGTGTGTGTGTGTGTGTGTGTGTGTGTGTGTGTGTGTGTGTGTGTGGAATTTCTATGTGCAGGTGTATTGACCTCAAAGGATGTAGGGGTTGTGACCCTAAACATAGATTTGTTATTTGAAAGACTTTGTTGATATAGACCTGTTAGACTCTCAGGGCCAGATGTACGTACATTTGCGAACGTAGCGTTATCAGCGCCATGGCTCACCCGCAGATAGCGAACGCAATGATACCGTAGTTTACGCCATATTTACAAAAACCTGCAGGTCATCCGTAATTAGCGCCTTTCTCCGCCCACTATAGCGTAAACTGTAAGTACTTGTGCTATGATACGGCTGAGTGCAGACTGCGATATTCCCACGGCTGATGCTATGACTGTTTGAAATTATCCTGATGCCAATATTTGTAATGTAGCGGGGAGTTGAACAACTGCTGGAATGTGAACTCTGAGTCGGAGATTCGATGTCATCTTTGATTTCTTCCAGTAACTGTAATCTTGCATGGCTGCTTAATCTGTGATCCTTGTGGCAAAACTCCTTTCAGCTCGTCTCCTTGGCCTATGTCTTCGTCTTGCTCGGATTACTGCTGTCATTTCACCAGGAGGCATATGTGAGGAAACCCGCTTCCAGGTTTACACCTGCTTTTAAGAGGCGGAGAATTTTCACCGCAAAATAGAGGCGCGCTATCACTGCCGGTGTTTGTACATACCGCGGAATACGTAATTAAGCGCTCTTTACGCTTCCCCTCCCATCTCTTTACGGTAAACTCCCACTTTCCCCGCGACCCTCCCATGAATAAATATGCATGACACGAAAAACGCAATTTGCCCTTTTCAGCTCCCACGACATGCAGTTTGCGCTTTTACATCATTGCGGCCTGTTTGTACATACCTCGCCATGATTTTACGCGCACGTTGCGACACAAATACGCCTGAAGTGGGCGCAAAAGCGTTAGTACATCTGGCCCTCAGTGTAAGGTAGCACAAATGTGTGAGATCTGCAGGCTCTTTGCTCACATATCAAATGCATTTAGGTTGGCTGTCTTGGGACCAGTCGCAGATTAAAAGTCTCTTATACCTATGAGGGAAGCAAACCACATGTGAAGCTGCATATTTAACTGTATTAAAGTGGCCATATTATGCTCATTTTCAGGTTCATAATTATATTTTGAGTTTGTACCAGAATAGGTTTACATGGTTTAATTCTCAAAAAACACCATATTTTTGTTGTACTGCACATTGCTGCAGCTCCTCTTTTCAGCTCTGTTCAGGTCTCTGTTTTAGCTACATAGTGAGACATTTCACCTCTGGCCTATACCATCTTTGTAGGGATTCGCACATGCGCAGTAGCTATGAATCACATCGGCTAGCTAGCTTTTTTCTCTAACTTCAAGGCAGGATTAGCCAGGAGACTTCCAACTTTGCGTGGAATACCTGCAGAACAGGGACATGTAAGTAGTTCTTTTGTAGATTATGGTGTGTTGTAGCAGTGTTTTGCCATTGAGAACGAGGGGGCTAACCAGCTAGCATGCTAGCGCTAGCACCTTGTTTTGGCTAGTGACGTAAAAAGCCCTGCCGATTTTGAACAGCTCACCCAGAGACTGAAGGCAGGAATCATTCAGAAACCCGTATCTCACTCAAAACAGCATGGATGTTTTTTTTTTCCAAGTTTGTATACATATGGAAGCACCAGAGACAAAAAATAACACCCCAAATCCCAGAAAAAGTTTTTTTTTTTTTTCATAATATGGGCACTTTAAGTTAAATATGTGCTTTCATGGACCACATCCACTGCTGCAAAAAAACAACCTTGAGAGAGAGTTTTGTACCAGACATAGACGTTAGCATTACATTACAAATTATTGACTTCACATGTTGCTAGGAGAGATATAAATGAGGACTTTTTGCTTTGCCCTGTTCATTGTTACACATTTCTTATCTAGGGGATATAACATAACTTTCTTGGACAATTCTTCTCTTGTGGATTATTTATTTTATCAACAGATCTTTTAAAATGCTTTCTCCACATTTCTCCACATCGCTTTACAAATAAATACCTCCAAGGGCAAAATTGTGTTCATACTTTTGTGATGCCTGTTTACTATTCTCAAAGAAATAACTTTACTTTAATACTAAATGTAATGTCCCCTTTCTTGTCACAGGAAAAATTTAATTCACTGTATGTGAGACTGATGTAGCTGTTGACAGTGTTCAGGGTAAACATAGATTGGATCAGTACATGTGTAGAATGAATGATATAAACTTAATTTATCGTGTGTGTGTGTGTGTGTGTGTGTGTGTGTGTGTGTGTGTGTGTGTGTGTGTGTGTGTGTGTGTGTGTGTGTGTGTGTGTGTGTGTGTGTGTGTGTGTGTGTGTGTGTGTGTGTGTGTGCGTGTGGTGATGACAAACAGAGAGGCCACTGTGTCTGTTCAGCATCTGGAGACCTTTAAGTCCACTCGGTACAAGGTGTACTTTACTCACACACACATTTTCACAGATTTCTACAAATACCTAGACTACTTTGATCTGACCAAGATGCTGTTTAAAACCTTAACTTGGATCTGTCATTACCCAGGGAGTTTAGTTTATTGAATAAAGAGCAATAGAGGCAGACAGACAATATGCAGATAAAGAGTGAGGGAGTCTCCGCACTGCATTTATTTTAAATCTATGCATTATTTTGTTTAAAACCTACATATCATTACCATTTCACTTCAATCATGCAATCAACATGTCAGATAAATAAATAAGAAAGGTAGTGTATATGTTCTATGTACGGTATGTATACCTTAAAGTTTTGTTTTTGTTTTCTCCTGCATGCAAGAATTGTTATGGCAGGTCCCCAAGAACAATCCACATGCATGAGAGAGGCTAGAACAGAAAAATGACAATTCGATAGTCCTCAGATGTTTGCAATGCAATCTTTCGCATCATTTTATTCCACTGACTGTTATTAAAAAAACTCCCATTGAAGTGTGGCAGTAATGAGAAGTCACCAGTGAGAAAACTCAAGCGAAAACAACAGCAGTGTCGAGCAAATTGCTGCTTTAGGAGCGAGATGTGAGTGGTATAAATGGAAAGAATGTTCATCCTATTTTCAGTCAAAAAGTTACACACCTGACTTATTTGCCGAATAATGGTCCAAATCAACTCCTACTTCTCATGCACGCCGGGTCTTTTCTGAATAATGAATAATGTATAATTGAGCTGATTCAAAAGGACGTTTTATTCATAATTTTTTTTATTTGTGGATAATTCAGTCCCTGCTTTTTCTCTCTCTCTCTCTCTCTCTCTGCAGGCGTGTCCACGCGTGTTGCCGTTGTCGACGCTGTGACTTCACAGCTCCTGATTCGTCAGCCCTCCTCGACCATTTTAACTCGGCCCACTGTCATGACTCCTCTCCCTCATTAAGCTCACTCACAACGACCTCCTTACCCACCTCACTGACGCCTTTGTTAACACACTCAGCCAATGGCTGCTCAGCTCCCTCTACCTTAGCCATTAAAGAAGAAAGCAAGGGGGATCTTCGCCTCCTCTACTCCCTTGCACCGCCTGAGGGACTGTTGGCAGAAGGAGGCAGAGAAGAGGCAGGAGGGGTGGTAAAAAGTGAGGGAGGTGAGGAGAAAGAAAGAGAGCGGGAAAAAGGCTGGGTTCTTGGGGAGACAAGAGGACTAGGGGAAAGAGGAGGTGAGCAGGCCCACGGTTTGCTCTGGGTGCCCAAGGAGCGAATGGGACCCGAACGAGGAGTAGAAAGAGGAGCAGGAGGTGGAAGCCCCTCTCTTTTCTCCTCCCCACTCTCATTGTCGTTTGTTTCAGCCAATCATGAGGCCTTGCAGCAGAAAAGAGGTGTAGCTTCGCCTAGCATGGTTTACCTGGGAGACACCAAGTCGTTTTTGGGAGACACCAAGTCGTTTTTGGGAGACACCAAGTCGTTTTTGGGAGATACCAAGCTCTACAGCGGAGGAAGGCCAGGAGGAGCCTGTGCAGGTGCAGGTGGAGGTGGAGGTGGAGGCGGTGTAGAGAAACAGAGCCAGATGCCTCAGCAGTACACAGGAGGAGGAGGAGGAGGAGGGAGTGGCGCTGGAGGAGGGCAGGAGAAAGGAGGAGCCGCTAAAGAGGAGTCACAATCCCTTCTACGGGTAAGGTGGAACATGTGCACACCCTTCTCTTCCTCTCATTCTTAATATCCCTCTGCTTTTTTCGCTCTCATCTTTGTCCTTTGTCTAATTTACACCCCGGGTTTTAGCTTTTAGCTCTGACTCTCTGGATGAAGGTCTTTGTAGCTCGATTTCTATAGCCAGATTCTACCTGCTTTGAGCATTAGTTGTCAAAGTGCTTTTTTTTTAATACACCTTCATCTTCATTTCCTTTGGATTACATGTGAAGATTAGACCTCATGCAAAGAGCAGCTACAATTAGATCTTATGCAGATTGACCTTGGCTAGCAAAGTGTGTACGAGCTGTGTGTTCATATCTCTGTGAGTTTTTGTCCGTGTGCGTATGATTCCATGACATCATTTCCTTTCCCATAAGTTGTGTTCGTCTTTTTAAAAAAAATTAGATTTTAACTCACAACAGTGAGAAACGTGGCTGTTGCTACAGCAACAGGGAGGCAAACTGACAGTTCCCATGGTTACCACCTGTCAGTCAGTTCCCTCATCCTACTTTGCAGCCCACAATGCTTTTCACTCCACAGTGATGTCATGAACTGGTAGGAACAGACTGTGGTTTGCCTGTGCCGCAGAGCTTATTGGCTATGATCACATTAGATCAGAATAGACTGAACTGTGTGTGTGTGTGTGTGTGTGTGTGTGTGTGTGTGTGTGTGTGTGTGTGTGTGTGTGTGTGTGTGTGTGTGTGTGTGTGTGTGTGTGAGAGGTGTTGGCAGTAACTTGGCAGACTGGGCTGGGTGGGGCAGCAAGAGGTTAACTCATTACCGTGGGTGGGGCTGTGTGTGTCTAAGAGGGAGTGAGACAGAGAGAGAGGCTGCATGCGTGTGAGAGAAAGGGAGGAAAATTGAGATGAAGATAGGGAGAGTCAGATGGAAATAAAAGGGTGTAGCAAAAAAAAGTTAACCCCTTAACATACAGCTTTCCCCTTTGTTCCCCTGTAACAAACAAGTTACACCATGTGACCATTGTTGGCGTTTTTATTCATTGTGGACTGCCAGGCTAGCTGTCTCTACTTGCTTCCAGTCTTTATGATAGGCTAAGCTAACAGTGTCCTGACTCTAGCTCTGTACTTAACGCACAGACATTAGATTGACTTCGATCTTCTCATCTAACTCAGGGAAAGTAAGCAAAGGGACACATTTCACTGCATCCTTTTCAGTCTGCACGAGCTTGTTCCAAACGCTTCATTGAAGCTATATGACGTTTACCCTGAAGAAAATAGTCAAACTCAAATTGGCTGCACCATTCGATAAAATGGAAACTTTTACATTTCCCTGAAATTCAGGTGGAACTATTTTCTATCTTTGAAAGCTTTGGGATCTTCACTAAAGATTTATAATTTGGATGCACATCATGAGATTGTAATCAGTGGGTCAGTAATTTCCATGTCCGCTAGGGTCGACTACACATGTGAAGATATCCTACGATATCTACCCTACGAAGACATCTAATGTAGTATAAAACCACATCCTCTGTCCGCTGTGAGTATTTCAGACCCTTGAGGACTTATTTGCGTTCAGTGAGAGAGAAAAAGAAGCCTTGTGAGTGTGTGAAGGTGAGAAGAAGATAGAGGGAGAGAAGGGACAAACAATTTAACAATTTATTAGAGGAGAAGCTGAACATGACTTTAATAGCTTCATACTAAATGGCCTTTGCTACTATCTTTCTCACTCTCCCTTATCTCAATACAGAATATTTATTCTCAGTTTCCATGGCATGCACTGACACGTCTAACGTGAATATACCACACACACCCAAGGCTGAGGTTGACTCATCACTGGGCAGGGTAAGGGAGGGGCACTGATGCAAAGGATCATCTGAAATAGCTTACACACACACACACACACACACACACACACACACATACATATTGACACTTAAGGGTGACACACACAGACGTTTAGTTAAATTTAAATGCAGCCTTTGACGCAAGAGGGCAGAGTCTGAATTATAAAAGATATGAAATATATCTGCCCAAACTACAAATTGACTCTTTGTAAATGGCAATTGAAAAGTAGCGATGGAGAATGACGAAGGTAGGGCTAAATAAAGAGCAGTGATGGAAGGATGCAGGGAATAGGTAGGCAGGGAGGAAGCAAAGGATTAAAAAGAGACAAAAACACAAATAAATGGCCAAAGTTATATTTCATTAAAACACTGTTTTGTGTGTGTGTGTGTGTGTGTGTGTGTGTGTGTGTGTGTGTGTGTGTGTGTGTGTGTGTGTGTGTGTGTGTGTGTGTGTGTGTGTGTGTGTGTGTGTGTGTGTGTGTGTGTGTGTGTGTGTGTGTGTGTGTGTGTTTTATTTATGTGCCTGTGTGTGCGGTTTTGCACTTGTGTCTCCCGCATCCTCACTTGTTCTATTCTCCCCTGCATCGATCTGTCTCTCCCCTTTTTATTTTCTTTCATTTCCCTTCTTTTCTTCAAAGGACAACTCACCTGATACACAGAGATCGATACACACCTCACACACACAAAATATTTCACTCACACACACACACGCACACAGTATCTAAGTTCTTAGTATTCTGGTATGGGAGGCTTTTTGCTTTGTATTGAGGAGAGAATATTTTCTTTTGAAAGGACTGATCTATAATTGCTGCACACTATTACCTTGTTAAGACATTGCCCCACTATGGGCTTTGTTTTCATAGTGATTTATTACATTAAAGTCAGTCTGTAGTCTGAAATTTTATTTTCTGACATTTTGACTGACTGTATGAGGCAAGGATGGAAAGCCTATGAGGTTTAGAGATTCAATTAAAGTAAAAGCTTGGTCAACGTTTTAGTTTATAAATGGAATGAAGCAGACTTTGAGTAATGGTGGTTTTTCGAGTTAAGTTGGGCTGAGAAAGGTCCGCCTCTGAGCCAAACATGTAAACATATGTGAATCGACCCTAAACTTAGATCATCTAATAAATTCCAGATTGGGTTTTCAAAGGGAATTCCACCTCAAGGACAGCAGAGAAGAGAAGATAAATGGACACACGAAGGGAGCGGAAGGAATTGTGGACGTGACCTTACAAACACAGTATAATTGTGTTCATCTTATGTGGTCATAATGCAATGCTGAAACGTGAACCTTTGGGGTTTTAAAAGTCCCATGACATTCAATTCCATTTGAGTGGAGAGAC
This sequence comes from Gymnocephalus cernua, assembly GCA_023631565.1. Taxonomy (NCBI): domain Eukaryota; kingdom Metazoa; phylum Chordata; class Actinopteri; order Perciformes; family Percidae; genus Gymnocephalus; species Gymnocephalus cernua. Next base: position 13,672,234 of record CM042438.1, read on the forward strand.
AGACCGAGATAATAGAGAGACGAATTGAGAGAGATAAACGGGAATGTGTGCTCTCAGCAGATCAGAGAAGAGTTTCATTAAAGTTTCTCTCGTTTACATTTCTGCCCGACGGAGCTAATTATGTTTAAAAGACACACAACACACACAGATACACACAGCTGTATTTCCATAAAGTTCTCATTACTTTCGCGTTCTATTTCCCTTCTTCCCTCTTTCCTTGCATAAATTCATGCATGTCGGTGTACATGTGCATCTACGCGGCTCTGTGTGCTTTCCACTGCTTGTGTACTTAATTATGTGCGATGTGTCTGCATATAAATTCTCACTGAGTGTGTTTTTGTGAGTGATTGTGTGTGTGTGTGTGTGTGTGTGTGTGTGTGTGTGTGTGTGTGTGTGTGTGTGTGTGTGTGTGTCTGTTTTGTAAGGAAATGAAAGCATGAATTGAACTTATTTTCCATGCTGATAATTTAACATCACTTTATATCCGCTACAGGAAATTATGGAGCTTATGCTCAAGTCTGTGTGTGTGTGTGTGTGTGTGTGTGTGTGTGTGTGTGTGTGTGTGTGTGTGTGTGTGTGTGTGTGTGTGTGTGTGTGTGTGTGTGTGTGTGTGTGTGTGTGTGTGTGTGTTCCTTAAGTGAACTGCTATGTTATCTGAATAATTTCTTTCTATTTCCTGGACCTTTTTGCCATTATTGTTTTGCAGTCCCACTATAAAATCAAAAGATCAATCACTTCAAATTGCCTTTAATGTATAATGTTTTATATGGTTTCTTCTGTCGGCCTTATATATAGACCTTTATTACTTTTTAGTGAAAGTGAAAGGCCCCTTTAGTTAAGTGCTTTAAAATAAAATATAGTGATAAAACTAATAAAATAAAAATTGTTTCAAAGCCTGGAAAAGTTGATTGTTTTAACTTAAATACCACCTCGTGGCCGGGTTGGCTCAGTGAGTAGAGCAGGCGCACATATACTTCGAGGCTTATGCCTCGGCGCGGAGGTCCAGGGTTTGAGTCCCACCTGTGTGTCTTCCCCTTCTCTTTCCCCTTTATCACCTAACTGTCCTGTCCATTAAAGGCGGAAAAGCCCCAAAAATAATCTTAAAAAAATATATATATTACACACCTTACAGATTTTGGTGTTATATGTGTTTGTGTATGTGTTGATATTAAACGGAACTGAAACTTTTCAGACCATTTCATAATGCAGACAGTATATGATACGTGCTATTTATTCATCATTGAGAGTTATTTTGGCCTTGGTTGCTTCATTTCTTAATTTGCTGATGTGGATTTAGCTTAGATAGACTTGACAATGCAGGCAAGGTGTATGCCACTGACTGACGGCTATTGACTGCTCCAGCAGCCATTAAACATCAATACAGCAGTATGGTTGTGGGCAGCCTGAGCTCAAAGGAGCTTTTTCTGCAGATATCCTTATAAAGAGCTCATAGAAGAGGATGCTCTGCTAGTTAGCGTCCTATATACAGTGCCTTATGGAAAACGTGAAAAGTGCTGTCTTTATTCTTTCTAGTTGCTGAAGTGCAGTTTGTGTGTGTGCATGTGTGTTGGAAAAGGGGAAGACGTACTGATATTCACCAAACTGCTCTTCCTCTCTCTCTCTCTCTCTCTCTCTCTCTCTCTCTCTCTCTCTCTCTCTCTCTCTCTTTCTACACCCATACACACACTCAGACAGAGTTGTCTGTTCTGAGCCGTTCAGTTTGTTTTTTGTGGCAGTCACATTTCCCATCAGGACACAGACTCAAATAAACACAGCCATGCTGGAAAGAAAGTGTGTGTGTGTGTGTGTGTGTGCGTGTGTGTGTGTGTGTGTGTGTGTGTGTGTGTGTGTGGTAATGTGCCTAGTGTATAAAGTCCAGGCTGTGTTTAGTGTAACAGAAACATAATCAGACAACCTGTTGGCTGTAATTTTGACCTGCATGTGTCTGTGTGTCTGTCTGTGTAAATACTGGGGGATAGACTTGTGTGTGAGCGTGTGTGTGTCACAGTAATGATGACCCGTGTGTGGCTTTACACTGTGTGACAGTCCACAGCGGTCTCATTGTCTGCTAGGAATATTACATTTGGCTTGAAATAACAAATTACACCATTTAAACCACATTTAAATCCATTTTGGCTATTCCACACATGCCGCGCTTACCCACACACATTACAGATGACAACATACATAGTAGGAGGGTGACAGCTTGGCACATTGGGCTCATAATAATCAAGAATTAGCGTATTTGCTTGACTATATCTTGGCTCATGTTTGGATCTTAATTCTCCTTTCAAGTGTGCTTTGGATTGTCTGATTGACTGATTCCGACTAGGATTTGAAAAAGCATAAAAATTCAAGCGTTTCTTCTCAACCTTCTTGGGAAACATGAATTCTTACCGCATCACACCACGTCCGAAAGTGTAAAGTTAGTCATCAATCATAGAAAAGTACACTAAATTGACTTTAAAATCCCAGGATTTGGTAGTGTGGTTTTTCTTTGAGTTATTTTTTGGCAGCAGGGTGGTGTAGTGATTAGTCACATGTCCCTCATCTAAAAGCTCAGGCTCAATCCCCTATGCCTGACGTATCTTCCCAGCTGAAGTGTCCTTGAGCAAGACATTGAACCATTATTTTGCCCCAGGGCTGCCGCTGGGTAGCTGACCCTGCAATCTGACCTTCCTGTGGAGAGGACCCACAAGGACAAGGAGTTCCTCCTTCTGGGATCAGTGGAGTATTAAAAGAGACGTTCCTGCGATTGTCTAAACTTTACTGCTACTGAAATGAATTGTCCCATTTCTGACAATCTGCACCAATCTGGCGCCAAAGTAGGAAAAGCCATTCAAAGTATTCAGATAGTCTTTGCACCAGCCCCTTGATCACACAAGAATCTGGATCTGAAAGGCATTTGAAATGCAGTAGTTTATATCTCATATCATGTAATACGATTTGATTAGTTTGACTTGAGCCTAACATGTGGTGTATTCAGATGTCTTCTCTTTCCAATTAGTTATTTCATTGGTTCAGACACATGTCGCTTGCACACACAGCCTTTTCATTGGTTCAGTTGGGCATCCATGACACAGATGTTCCACTCTCTCTGCCAGTGAACCAACCAGGTGTTTTTCATCATGTCGACATGGCAACGGTAAAATACAGTGGTTATTTTAGCTCGTAGCTGTAATTTAGACGTTTACATCAATTACTTTTAAAATCAACTTACACACACACTACTGGAAGTCTGTGTGTGCATGTGTGTGTTCTTTTTATATTTCTCAATGTTTTTCTGCCATGGCTTGCACACCCAGTCCCTCAGTGCTCTCTCTCTCTCTCTCTCTCTCTCTCTCTCTCTCTCTCTCTCTCTCTCTCTCTCTCTCTCTCTCTCTCTCTCTCTCTCTCGTGTAATTTGGGAGCAATTCACTACAGGCTGTGTGTGTGTGTGTGTGTGTGTGTGTGTGTGTGTGTGTGTGTGGATGTGCATACAGTATGTGTGTGCATGCAGACGTGCATATGCTTGTGTGTTCGCACATGGAACCAATATTGGGGCCAGATGATAATTTTGCTACAACAAGACCTCTACACGCAACGCTAGCCAGCTACACAACACACACACACACACACACACACACACACACACACACACACACACACACACACACACACTCTGAAATGCATTGGGGCACACCATTCTGGCAGCACTTGTGTAATTAGGAAGCTGATTGGTTAGATTAAATGTCCATCCGACCCCTGACCAATAGTTAATTTGAAAACCCTGCTTGCTTTCCCCTTTCTTCTGTCTCCTGGCTCTCCTTTCCTTCCCTCATCTCTTCTTTTAATCTGAAGTTCTTTTACACAATCAGGCCTTTTTCTTTAGTGAATGATGTAATTTGACAAACGAGAAAAAGAATAGTTAATATAAAACTTCTTCCAGTAAATTACTTAAAGTAGATTGATAAATGACTACAAATTACTTTATTTCAGTTTGTATCCATCATTGTATCTAGGCAATATAATGTAAAAAAATCTCCTGCTTAGCAGAAACACCTAATGAAGAACAATGTATATCAGTTGAACAGGTTTCTTGTCTGTAATGTTTTTCTTATTTCATTCTCCTTTCTTTTTTGTCCTTTTTTAAGTCTCTTCTGTACATTACACAATGTCACTGATAAGCATAGTTTAGGAGAAACAACTTTTGAACTTGCATTCCAGTGGAAGGATGCGTCTCATAGCATTAAGGTGGGCGGGGGAGTGCTAATACACAGATGTGACTTGTGTCACAGCATACAAGCTAAAAAATAAGTGCAGATCGCCTGCCAAATCACAACGGCAAAATAATGAATGATAAGAAGAACAGTAAATCCAATCTGCGTTCCCATCTGCATTCTATTTGCTGTCAGTTGCCATGCCAATCATCTCTCCTCTGACACATGACACATCAAGTGTGTCACATCAAGTCTGAAAATTGGGAATCATCATCACAGCAGCACACCTTCCCTGCAATGAGAAAGTAGATTTAGTAAAGAAGCTAAAGGTGCAGTACCAATGGTCAGATCCATATCACATAAGCACACACGCACCCACCTACACTCTCCAACATGAACAATATATGCACGCACAAAGACAGACTATACCAGTTATTTTGACACGTGTGTGTATGTGTGTGTGTGTGTGTGTGTGTGTGTGTGTGTGTGTGTGTGTCTGTGTGTGTGTGTGTGTGTGTGTGTGTGTGTGTGTGTGTGTGTGTGTGTGTGTGTGTGTGTGTGTGTGTGTGTGTGTGTGTGTGTGTGTGTGTGTGTGAGAGAGAGAAAGCTAGAGACAAAGAGAAAGACATTGAGAAAGTGTGTATGTGTGTGTTTGTGCGAGCAATGCCATGGCAACATGGGCTGTCCAAGGCCCTCTTGGCAAGGTAGCAAGATGGCCCTGGGCACGTGCGCGCGCAGCAGACTGTGCCATCCCAGCAGTGTGTGTGCGTGTGTGCATGTGTGAGAGGAATGTAAAGTGAAGATTTTAACTTTTAACTTCTCTCAGTGGAAACAACGCACATTCACCCTCAAACTTATAATACCCTCACACACACTCACAGTGCCATGCATACTTCATATGGGGTGAATGCTTGAGAAGGATACATCAGTTTTCTCTCTTTTATTCTGTCCGTCTCTCCCTTAACTCCTCCTTTTCTCTTTTTGTCTGTCTCCCCCCCCCCCCCTCTGTCTCCTGTGAGCTCTTGCGCTCATTAGGAATTCTCCACTAGTGTGTGCAACATGAACAATATATGCACGCACAAAGACAGACTATACCAGTTATTTTGACACGTGTGTGTGTGTGTGTGTGTGTGTGTGTGTGTGTGTGTGTGTGTGTGTGTGTGTGTGTGTGTGTGTGTGTGTGTGTGTCTGTGAGTGTGTTCATGAATTCTGCTCCGCTTGCATGATGCATCTTGTATACTCGATTTCCCTTAAGACCATTTCCCTTTTGTTCTCTTTCTCTCTCTCTCTCTCCCCCTCCCCCTCTCTCTCTATTTGGATGTACAACAGGACCAGACACAACTTAGCACAGCTTCAACTGTTTGCTTCCATAGTATATATCGACGTGTATTGTGTTTCCGTCGTCCTGTGTTGCTCAGTGGAGAGAGCCAAAGCTAAAAACATTATTGTCCGGTTGTGCTGTGAGAACCTTGTTTTGTTCTGTCTTTACAGCAGAGAAGTTTTGATGAGAGCCATAGAGAGACTGAGTTTTCTGAAGTTGCATTTTGGGCTCCATGCCACTGCTTCTCCAGTACATCTGTAGGTGCAAACCTACGTTAAACATAGATTAGACTCTTCCTGGCTAGTGTGAACAGAAGTTTGGGGCTTTACTTTTAAACCTTGTGTAGGCTCAAAATGAAGCCTGAAAGATGCAGGTTTTAATCCGAAAGTTAGGATTTTAAGTCAAGTCATTTTAATTTATATAGCTCAATATCACAAATGACTCAAGAGGCTTTACAATTTGTAGAGCATACGAGACCCTTTGTCCTTGGTCCCTCACTTCGGATAAGGACATGCTCGCCCTCCAGAAAAAAAACGTTAATGGGGAGAACCCTCTCCCTGGACGCGCAGACATGCAATAGATGGCATGTGTATAGAATAACAAACATAATAAAATTACATTTATAAAAACAAAACTGACAGCACTGTTCACATTATTTTATTTAAAGAGAAAGACACAAGGTGAGAGTACGTTTTGCAGTTAAAACCTCAGTTAATTTGTGTATATGTTTTTTTTTTGCATTTTGTGTGTGTGTGTGTGTGTGTTTGTACACTGTTACTTGAAGTGCGTCATTGCTGCAGATGTTTGGCTTCTAAAGTTGTTCACACACACACACACACACACACACACGCGCACACACACACACACACACACGCTCTGACACAAACGTTCCCACAGTCAGGTCCCCTAGTCCCATCTATCCTGTTCTTTAATAGTCCAGGTGCAATCAAACAATGGGTGTGTGCACGCATGCCCCTGTGGGTGTGTGTGTGTCACTCTGAGCTACTGCTGTGCTCACATGTCCTTGAGCTTTTTTGTTTTTTTTCAGTCGTCTTTATGATTTTGCTGCATAAACATCAAACTGGATATAACTTAAAGCGTAACTCTCGCCAAAATGCAACCTAGGGTATTTTTGTGAATGTACGTGAGTCAGACTTTAGTTTAAAAGCATATTTAGGACGGAATCGGCACTTTTGAGATTTACCGTATTCTCGTTTTTCGGTCAAATGGCCTTATGAATGGGAGAGCTAGGGGCACTTTTATGCTAGCCTCAAAATAGCTATTTTTTAAACACTAAGAAGGCTCGACACAACATGAAACTTTGCTTGAAGTATCACCAGGGGCTCTACACACACACATAGCTTTGCGTGTCCATTTGCACCAGATCATCGCGATACTATGTTATCTCTTCTCTCAGAAATGTTGGAACCATGATCCATCTTTCTTACTGAAACTCAATATTCTTCTCGTTATTAAAGCCAACTCTGATAGGATCCACTTTCTGTCCTCCATTTCTTCCTGTATTATTTTGGGTTCACGTCACTAAGATAACAAAACCCATTTTAGAGAGAAAATCCTCTCTGAAAGTGGATCCATGTTATTCCTTTGATCTAACGCAGCTCACTGATTAGGAACAACTCTTTCTCTAAGCCACAGACCTGAGAGTCACAGCTTTAATGTGTTATGCTACCAAGAGACTTGAGAGCTCTGCTGAAAAAATAAATAGTTAAAATAAATAAATAGAAGGCAGACAGGAAAATTGTAGCGGCATTTCATTCATTCTGTGTTTGTAGGCACATTAGCGCCACCAACTGTCGATCAGTTGAATAAATAGCAGGAAGTGATCGAGGACAATCCAAACAAAACCGGGACCAACTCATAAAAACATCGCTCCACAGCGCTACAAGTGGTCAAAAACTCCATATGGTACATACTGATTGCACTTACAGTATGGTTCAAAGTTAGACTTTGAAATTAACCTCAAACATGTCAAAGCTACATAGTACACAGTTTGACTTAGTGAGTTGATGCCTATTTTTCTGTATACAGTTAAGTTACACACACAACCGCATATATATATATATGAATACGTATGACACACCTTGGAAACATATGTGAAAGATCACTTTAAAGCCCCCTATTTGCAGATCATGCAGGAAACAAGTGTTGCATTACCTCAAGACCACCGAGAGAGAGAGAGAGAGAGAGAGAGAGAGAGAGAGAGAAAAGAGAGCGCCAAAGACACGAGAGTAAGAGACAGCAAGAGCAGCGAGAGACGACAAAGACAGGAAGATAAGAGAGAAGACGCAGGGTAGACTGAAAGAGAAAGGGGAGCAGCTGCCAAGCTCTGAGTGGGGTTAAGCATCACCACAAGTACAACCTAATAAGGTCTGAAAGTGTGTGTGTGTGCACACACACACGCATATACACAGACTTGGCCAGTGTTCAAAATCAGTGTTTCTGCAGTAAGCAACCGTAAGCCGTAACTCACATCTGCCTCCAGAGCCTCCAAAGCTGAATACTTGTTTTTTTCCTTTTTTTTTTCCTTTTTCCACTTTTAACACTTTTAAGTATTTATTCTTGAACAAAAGCAGTTTACACAACCAACTACTGCTAGTAGGAGCCAGTGTCTATTCTGTGTCTGTAGAAATGTGTGACCTGCAACATCTGAGAGAGTGAAAATGAATATGACTCCATGTAGATTGTACTCAAAGTCACACATCGATGGTCACAGGATGTGTTGCGACATCAGCAGGTATCCTGTCTGCTGTTATGTTATGTATGTTAGCCTGCCATCAACCAAGCTGTACACCAGTGTTGTAGTCGAGACAACCTAAACTGAGACCAAGTCATCACCAAGACCAGATTTGTGTTAGACAGCCAGAGCTTCTTCTCCTGTCTCCCACATTCACTTTCTTGGGAGTGTGTGTGAAGGTGGCAGGGAGAGGGGGGGGTTTACGGTAACAATAGACCTAAATCAGACAATGCACAGGCAATTTAGCGAAAATCCCTGCAGTTGTGGTCTTGACCGGTCTTGAAATAAAATTTTGAGTCTTCTTTATACGAGACCGAGTAAAAATGCGGTCGATTCCGAGACGAGAACTTCAAAAATTGAGACCAAGACCGGTCTCGAGTACTACAACACTGCTGTACACTAGATTGCTATCTCTCTGCCTGTTATGTGTGCGGTCTGTTATCTTTATTTAGTAGTGTTTCTCTAGCCTATGTACTGTGAATCTATAGATTTCATTTCCCCTGTTTCTGAATTTCTAAGTTTCCAGTCTGCACTGCATCATATAGTGTGTGCAGTTCTAGGACATATAACTACGACTTGTGAGTGTCAGATTACATGTCCTCCAATATATGGTAGATATATGGTAGCCATTGGTTAAGTTAGTCCATTGAAACAACTTAGGAATCAGACTAAATGAAGCACCAATGTCTCTTGTTTGTGGTGGTTTATTCCATGCATACAGTATGTACTCTACTATTTGTGAGTATGTTTTCTATAGTTTGTGTTTACCTATTAAGGTCCCAGACAGGTGCAGGTTACAGCATGTCTGTCCACGCTGAGACAAAGAAAAGTAAGATACGGGGCCATGCAGTATTAACAGCTTAGTGACAAAACGTACAGTTTGTGTGTATTCTTTATCTTCATCATCTACTGAGATACATGAACTGCCAAAGAAGTGGAGACTTGAGCGAAAAGAATGTGCATCTCTGCTAACGAGTTCTCCACATCCCCTCTTCAGTACTTCCAATCTATTTAAACGCTATTAAGCCCCAGCAGCTTTTTACACCTGTTACACTTGAAACCCGCTCAGAACCTGCTCCATAATCAGATACAAATCACATTCTCTGGTTTGAGCAAAAAGTAGTGATCTAGCTTTGAGACCAAATGCAAGACAAAAACTTGTAGTGATTCACTGTTATTGGGCACTTCCTAAACGCTTTCACCACCTTTGTGTTTGTCAGTTTTTTTAGTTGGGTATCTCAATTTTCTTTAAAATGATCATACAGAGGGGTTACTGATTAGATGAAAAGGTTTTGGTTATGATCCATACTTGTGTTTTCCACTATGAGATGATTAGTATTTTTAGCTGGACTAGTATGATGAGTTCATGAGCTGTGGAGAAGGTCTGCACACGAGACTTTCACGTTTACATGTTATTCTAGCATCCACATGCATCTGTCTTGTACAGACAACTCTTCAAGACAACTGTAAAACAAACATGAGGCTGCAGCATTGTGAATTAGACGGCAACAATACTGTGGAAGGCCTAAACAAACTTTGCAAGCTAAGTAATAGCTGTTGAGTCCCTAGCAAGCACTAAGTGAGGAATGAATGTTGACATTGCTGCCTGCAACTCAGCCCTCCTAAGTAACCTAAGAAGCCAAGATGAAAATTGTCAACTCCCACAGTATTCAGACAATAAAAATTAAAACACACACACACACACACACACACACACACACACACACACACACACACACACACACACACACACGTAAAACAAAGTAGACAACTCCTGCTCGCTCTGTCCTTCTCCCCCTGAGGCAGGGAAAAAGCAAAGGAGCTTTGCAAAACTAAATGAATAATGGGAGGATGGAGAGATGAGGGATAACTTTGCCCCCCCCCCCCCCCCCCCCAACTGTCTCACTGAGTGGTTATCACTTTCTCTCACTGAGTGCCTATTCTCTCTCTCCTTCTCTCTATCTCCCCTTCTCTGCTGAAGAGAGATTAAAAGCTGATAGGAGATTGCAAAGACATGTTGCACTCCTGTTCTGACACACACACACACACACACACACAAATGCATATGGACGGTAACATTAGCTCTTGTATAGCTGGGAGCTCTTGATGTAAAACACATGTTCCTGCCTTGGCAGTGTGTGTCTGTGTGTCTATGGCTGTTTAAACCAACTTTAAACTTTATCGCTCCATCAGTTCAGAGACAAGGAACGATTCATTCACGGAGAGTGAAAGTGAGCAAGGGGTGTGTGTGTGTGTGTGTGTGTGTGTGTGTGTGTGTGTGTGTGTGTGTGTGTGTGTGTGTGTGTGTGTGTGTGTGTGTGTGTGTGTGTGTGTGTGTGTGTGTGTGTGTGTGTGTGTGTGTGTGTGTGTGTGTGTGTGTGTGCGTGTGTGTCTGTCTGTCTGTGTGAGAGAGAGACAGTGATTGACATAATTTTTTCATTTTTCCCTTCACTATTCATCAAATCTTTTGAATGTCAAACACGCTGATGTTCAGGCTAAGGATTATTCCAAAAATCCACACTGTCGTTATGTTCCTTTTAACGATACATGACATTGCCTCCTATGTGTAGTAAATGACGGAATTTTGAAATAGTGTCTCCATTACATGGGTTGTCCACTAGAGAGCACTGACACGAATGTATCCACTATGCATGCCCAGTATGTACCTTGTTCACTATAAAAAACAAATCCTCCCAACAATTAAAGGGATCTGTTTAACGATTCATTGTTCATGGCACGTGTTCATGTTAAAAAAAGTTAACGCTGGGCCGATATATAATGATCAGGTTTTTCAAACCCCCAAATATCAGTACATCTCCCAGTGAACATGAAAAAAAAACGTAATTTACACAGTTATGACTATTGCAAAAATAAATAACCATCAAACATTCAACAGATCATCTACTTTAGAAACAGGTGCTGTGTGATTTTTAGTCTCTCTTTTCACCTCTGCATGTCTCTTTATTAATACATTAATTACATCTATTAATCATTAGAGAGAGAACAGGATGACTCTGTTGTGCATCAGTTGCTGCTGTTTTTTTTAACCCATCAGTAGACTGGTTTGCCTGATTTTTACAGCTCTTTAAATGCGATGGAAATGCCAAAAAAGATTGCGCAAAGGGCACTTTGTTGAGTTTGTGAGTTTAGTTCCTGTGGCTCCCCAGTATCTGGAACCGTTCAGTCAAAAGCTCGAAGCGCATTCATGTCACCTAAATTGTAATTGTGGAATGGGTCTGAAACAGAACAGCAGCCCCGACGCAATGTCTGCTTTCGGTTAACCAACAACATGGGTTTAGTCTCGTAGAAAAAATAAAATACAGGTGACTTCAACATGTACACATATTTTACTCTCTGCTCTGTGTTGCATCAATCTTCAAATTATCCCGTTCTGTTTCTAAAAGCATTAAAAAAGGAAGAAATAACAGAGATGGCTATTTGCTTGAAAGGTATAATCCATCAAAGAAGAATCAGCAAATAAACATGTGAAGTACATTTCTGGCTTGTGTTTATGCGGTGCCATAAGTTTAGTTCTATTTTTATTCTTTTTGTGTCTCTGAAACACTGGATCAGAACTGTAGTCACATTTAAACTAAATTGCAGAGTGCTCTGAAGCTAAAGCAACGAAACATACGTCGATAATGTTTTGTTAAACCGTGTGATAGGACAGTCGACCACGGTGAGTGAAATAACAGAAAACAAATAGATTTGCTTGATAAAGGTTTCTTCTTGCCGCCAGTCGTTCTAGCAGACTGAACTCATCTACATTTAGATTCACCGGCCAATGTGTGTGGTCATCCGTGCCTTTGATTTAGAGTGTGTATTTGTGTGGGTGTGTGTGAGCTTTATTGACCAGCAGATGAAGACCGTGTGTGATGAGAAGCAGGCGACCAGATGGACTTATGGGAAATAAAAACCTTTTATTTATTTATACTCTTTGATTAAATGGCATTTGTTTCTGTCTCTTGGTGTGTGTGTGTGTGTGTGTGTGTGTGTGTGTGTGTGTGTGTGTGTGTGTGTGTGTGTGTGTGTGTGTGTGTGTGTGTGTGTGTGTGCCTGCCTTGTATTTAATGACAAATAGAATAGAGGAATCAGAGCAATCAGGTTTGAATGATTACTATGGGAACGAGGGAGAGAGACTGATAGGGAAGGAGAGAAAGGGAAGGAAAAGAGACAAAGTTAGATTACGGAACCGACTCATTCTTACACTACAGAAATTATTGCTACTGTTTGTTGATCTCTTTCTCTCTCTTTTATTCTGTCCTTTTGATCTATCAGTCTATTTATTAATCTCCGTGAGATGGATACCAGTATTTCCTCATGTCTTTTTACTTTCCTTGCCTCTTTCTGCCCCCTCCCCCTGTTCCTCCTCTCCTTCTCTCATTTCTATCAATATCTTTCTCTGCGTCAGTGCTTCTGTAATAATGCCATTAATGACAAAGAGAAAAGATGCAAATCCTCACACTTAAGAAGCTGGAACAAAAGAATGTTTGTCATTTTTGCTTAATTAATTACTTTGATAATCACAATTGTGGCCGGTTAATTTTCTGCTGTTTGACTAAATAAATAATCAATAATTGCTTATCATGGGTGATCATAACATATGTACGTACTTACTGCAGTGATGTTGCGATTGTGCATGAAGTGTCAAGTGCATAAGTCTGGCTGAAAGACATTTGTTTGGCCTTTTAATTTAATATTCAGGTATGCTCTTGTGCTTTACGGTGCAGCCCGTGAAAGTCACCACCCATTTTTGCCAGTTCATAAATATTTGGTGTACATTAAATCCAGGTTGGGAGAACTGAGATGTTTTTTTTTATGCACCTTCCTCATTAGTCGGAGTCAGGCTGTAACTACAATGGCTTTTTAGAAAGTGGAAAATGTAGAGTCATCCTGTAGAGGTTTCATTCCAAAATATGCATTACTGTTTTATTTGTATAGGTGCGAAGACATGAGTGATGCATGACAAACATTGACAGATTTGTAACAACATTTATAACAACTGTCAGCAAGTAATCAGAATGTAAAGTATTATATTTTAGTAATAAAATAATGCATTCTGTGATACATTTTACATATATGAAACGTGTATGCTTTGTTATAAGTTATTGTTTGTATTTTGCATTTATCATTTCAAAAGCATAACTTTGGGCAGAAACTACCAGCAAATGCTTTTTGTAACTCAACTACAAACTAGAGTTTTAGTCAGTGTGGTCCTTTTTAATGTATCAAAAACACATGTGATGCTCAAAGTAGAGAAACAGTAATCCCCCGAAGATTTAGGTCAGTCAAATGTTGTGTGTGATTTTTAGAAAAAGGCTGTGGTGTTTTTTTGTCTTGGTTGATTTTTCTCATTAAGATCATTTTAGGTTGGATGCTTTTCTAGTAAAGTTTTGTGAATCGTAACTCAAATGATTTGGAAATGTGGCTTCCCAGAGGAGCAGAAAGCTGAATGTAACTGCCCTAGCCTGCCAGTTTACTGTGTGTGTGTGTGTGTGTGTGTACGTGTGCGTGTGTGTGTGTGTGTGTGTGTGTGTGTGTGTGTGTGTGTGTGTGTGTGTGTGTGTGTGTGTGTGTGTGTGTGTGTGTGTGTGTGTGTGTGTGTTGTGTATGTGTAGTACAGTCCATATGTAATGGATGTAACTTACAGAGGATGTAGTGTGTGACTGCACAATGTATAACCGTCTACTGTTCACCAACTAACAACATACAGCCTGCTAGACACTCGCTTTGGCTAAAGTGTGTGTTTGTGTTTGTGTGTCTGTGCTAGAAAGAACGAACGAAAGACAAGGATTGTCTACATATGTTCCAGCACAGATTCCAACCTCGTAAATCACTTAAACTGGCGTTCAATAGTCAATCTCTGTCTCCCCCCCTGTCTTTTCCTCTCTCTTTCTCTCTCTCTCAGTAGAAACACGTAGTTCTTCCTCTGCCAACAGGGAGATTTGTGTTCTGTCTCTGTCGTATAGGATTAGAGAAGACACAGAGAGAACAGAAGGAAGGAGAGAGGGAGAACAAGGAGGAAATAGATAGAAAGAGGGAGGAACGAAGACAGAGAGAGGAAAACAAGATTTTTGCCTTTTTCTTGGCAGCATATACATATATACATAGTGTGTGCTCTCTCTTTTGGCTACCTCTCTTCTTCAACATCATCTCGGTACTTCTTACTTACTCTGTATGTGTGTGTGTGTGTGTGTGTGTGTGTGTGCGTGCGTGCACGTGTGTGTGTGTGTGTGTGTCTTTATTATATATATAAGCTTGTGTGTCCTGATGTTATCCAGATGTGCAGCTACAGTGGGCTGTAAAACTCAGAGTTATTGTCATAACACTGTTGCTCACTGTGTGTGTGTGTGTGTGTGTGTGTGTGTGTGTGTGTGTGTGTGTGTGTGTGTGTGTGTGTGTGTGTGTGTGTGTGTGTGTGTGTGTGTGTGTGTGTGTGTGTGTGTGTGTGTGTGTGTGTGTGTGTGTGCGTGCGTGGGGGTGGGTGGGTGGGTTAGTGGGTGTTAGGGATGGCCATTCGATTAAGTTTTCTTTGTCGATCGTCGGGAGAACTATCGATTAATCATTAATATTTTTATATTAAAATTCATTATTATTTAACTTTTTATAAATTGAAAACGCAATGAAAATAGAAAAATGCAGCGTGTTTTTCCTCAATGAGATCTTAATTACAAGAAGAACAACATGTGGCAGTTAAACTGGAGGTTAGGCTAAACTTGAAGATATATGCGCTGCGGTGCTCTGAAGCAGCGGAAACTTCTTAAACACAGACCCTCGTTTGTTCCATAATAAATAAAAAGAATCATGTTAAATAATAACTTAACCAAAAACATAATAATACTTAGATTAGGTTTTGTTTTTGTCAAAATGTAACTCAAAACTATCCAAGGCACGAACAAAGCCTAATATAAAATAACCAGTAACTCACATACAACTTCTGCACCAGTCTACTGGTTTTTGTTGAGTAAAATAAGCAGGTTGACATGATCTGGGGTCAGACGCGACCGCTACCTGGTGACCGTCAGTCCAGCTGCCGAAAACACCCGCCGGCCGGGATGTAAGTAGCTACCTCCGCGCTAACTTGGCCAGCCCGGGCTGGGGAACCTTATTCCGTTCTTAGTAGTGAGTTTCTACCAGTCTGGTGATGGGACGTCGTGACGGAATGTGACATGCTGGTCCCAATATCCATCTCAATGACCTTGCAGATCCCTCGGGTAATTTTCTCTGCTCGTTGTGCATCGCAGCTCCTCCGTGCTAACTCCGAGTTGATGCTAGGTTGAGACTGAGAGCAGGATGCACCGCCACCGACGTTAACCAGGGTCGGATGTCGGATGCACGGATGTGGTACATCATTTGAGTCGTGGCCGTGTTGTACTTATACACGGCGTCGCAGTGTTTGCAGTGAACTAAATTTTTTTTTAAATCAAAATGGTCCCGCGCCACACTTCGCCGTGACCTCTTCATGTTTACTTTTGAAATCAAAACGGAAACTCGCAGGTAACTGGCGCCCCCGGGTGGTAAAATGTTTAATTGCTGCCACAAAGTGACAATTAATTTCATTGCTTCAAAACTCACGCAACACAACCTGCATTAGTTTAATCGATGACAAATTAACGTGATCAACGAAATTCTTAATGATCAATTAGTGATCGACGATTAATCATGCCCATCCCTAGTGGGTGTGTGTGTTTGCTTCCTGTCTTTGTCCTTTCCTTCCTCACACTTTATTACTAACCTGATGGAGAGCCAGCACATGGGAACACACTCTTTCAAACACATCCACGCACACATGCACAACCCGTATGATCAAACACAAGAGCCAGTGTTTTGGTAATTCTGTTACTCCATCTGTGTCCAGGATGCCCAGTTCCTGGTCTATTTGTTCATCTGTGTTGGTAGATTTAAGATAAGTGGCAGGGATTTGGATTCAATAGCCTGTTGTCTTTTGTCTCATGGCTCTGTCAGAGAGGGGAGATACAGCATGTGCCATATAGGGCTGAGCCATTAACCATTTGAGCTGCAATTTTAACTATAACTCATAAGTAAGATTATATAGCTATAAGCTGACTCAGCGATTGTTGGTTTCACCAGCTATGATGCCAACTGTTACCGGTGAATTTACTCAGCTGTAGTTTATGAACTTTAATTCTGCAATTTGGCAAAAACAAATAAATAAATCTTGGTTGTTGTCTGGTTAATATGCTCAATCTCTGCAAGTAAAATCACTGGAGTGAGCTGTCTTTTTGCTGTTCATTCAATTAGATATTTTCCTCAAATCGTTCAGTGTCATATGAAGCAAGCAATATATACTTTACTAAATGCTGTTTTTAAATAATAAGTAGCCTAACTTATATATCTCACTTGATATCTGCCTACAGCTCAGCTATAATTTTCAGACTTTCAGAAGAAGCCTTTTGCTGCCTGCATTCATGTTGAGTAGAAAAAACACTTTGTCTAAAAACGACTAATAATCCATTACATGGAGCCTTAATGTGGTTTTGTTTCAATATCATTATTTTCAAATATTGACTTTTTCTTTTCGCCTCACCCTGTTTACTATCAATAACCCGACACTCGCAGGAAGAAATAGAAAGTCTCTGCCCTGAAAATAATCCCTCGGAAATGTTTTGCCTTACAAACTGGTAGATCTGCTGTTGACATTGTTGTTAACAGAAGCAGTTGAGCAGTCTCAATTTATTTAGTTTGTCACCTTGAAAGCTGGAATTTTAAAACCTTCTTGCAGTACACAGTTGTGAACATTTACAGGCATAGAAAATCAGGCACACTCTGACACATGTAAGTCAAGAAAATGGCCTCATACCATCTTGTGTAAGGTCCTAAACTGTAAGGGATGAGGTGTTGAACCACTAGAGGGAGCAAAGAGCTGTGGCTTTCTGCACAAATATATAAAACTAAAATCCCATGTTTACAAAAGTGCATGTACTGTGTGTTAAGAAAGGTAGAGAGACGAAGCTGTGTCTTTTTTTTTTATCCGTCACCCTTTAACTAATGCACTCCGTCCATTCTTCTTCAGCATGGTATACTCATGATACCATAAGCAATGGACACACAGTCTAACTGCTTCGGCTATGGGCTGCTGTTACATTTAAAATCACCTCGTCTGTCCGTGTTGTGTTTCTGTGACACAGCTACTGTTGGAAATGATCAGTATCTCTCCTCCACTTCCTTCTGTTTACACCTCTCCAACCTGTAGTGTCTCTTTTGTTTTTATTTGTTTTCTTGCTGTGAAGAGATGAGAGAAACGATATAGCAGTAGATAGAAAAATGAAAGGAAAACAAAAAAAAAAGAAAATCTGAGCTGTGAACTCGGACCAGTAGCATCTCCCCTTCTCTGTGTCTTACTCTCTTTCTGTGACTGCTTTTCTTTATCTGTAAATATTCCTCCCCTCCTTTCTCTCTAACTCCCATCTACCTCAAACACCCTCTGCCTCATCCCATCCCTCTCTCATTTTTCTTTCATTCTCTCAGTAATGACTAGGTGCTAACTATCACTTTGAAGGTCTTGGTATTTGCCAGCAGTGTGTGTGTGTGTGTGTGTGTGTGTGTGTGTGTGTGTGTGTGTGTGTGTGTGTGTGTGTGTGTGTGTGTGTGTGTGTGTGTGTGTGTGTGTGTGTGTGTGTGTGTGTGTGTGTGTGTGTGTGTGTGTGTGTGTAATATCAAGCTAGAATTTTATTCACTAGTGGCAATTTGTTCACTCTCTTTCCCTTTTTCTTTCTCTCAGTTTCCTTCTTGTTCTCTGTTTCTCTGTATCTCTCTGTTTCTTTCTCAAACAGATTGCTTTCTGCAGGGGTGGTATAGAAGAAGAGATAGACAGAGAGAAAAAATGAGATTCCTTGTCCTTGACTGACCCAGTTCCATTTCTCACTGAAAATGAAAAAGTCTGCTTTGTAGTTCTCTTCAACCACTGCTGCTATTACGAGGATTTTTGTTACTGGTTCTTTCCATTTAATACATTTTTAGCTCCCTTGAACAGTTCCGGTGCTTGAGATAAATCCAAGATATTTACTTGGAAACTTACTGCTCTCAGACTAGTAAAGAAAATTCCATTAAAATGGTACATTTCTAAGATAATACAATTTGACATAATGAGTTTCTACAAGTTAGCCATTTTATATTACATATTAGGCCACATGTCTGAATGTATAACGTTTTAGAGTTGATTTCACTTACTTAAAGCAAAATTTAAAATACGCAAAACTGTAGTATCCAGATAATTGACAGTTATGTCGTCAACAAAAACTTGTGATTGCAGAGATACAATAAGTTCAAATAAAGCAATGTGCCTCAATTTAGCGCAGGCCTCCAGATCTGGCCTTGGCTGTTGCACACTGCCAGTGGAGGTGTCGGAGCAGAGCGTGATTCTTGGCTAGGTTTGAAACCTGTTGATAGATCTGAGTGTTTGGCAGGGGCCGTGTGCCATGTGTGATAAGACACATTTTTTTAACGTCCAATTAAAGCCTCAGATAATGTCATAGTGTCAGCTATGTTTTAGAGTGAGATAGGACACGTTTTGTGTTAATCCTGTTCCCTCAGTGGATGAAGGGCTCATGTGTGAAGCACAATATGAAACTCCCAACTAGAATGGCAGGTGATATTCCCAAAGCAACCATTTATCTTCCTCTGATAACATGAGGGTTATCATACATGGCGCTGTCTGGAGCAAATGGAACGAAGATGAGGCATTGATTACACACTCACGCGCACACACTCCATTGAGGGTAGCTGATCTGTTCAGTTCCTCGTGACAGCTAGAGCATGGCCATCAACACCCAAGCCAAGTGTGTGTGTGTGTGTGTGTGTGTGTGTGTGTGTGTGTGTGTGTGTGGGTGTGTGGGTGTGTGGGTGTGTGTGTGGGTGGGTGGGTGGTCCGGCCCCACTGCAGCAAAAGGACTTTGAGAAAAAGAGAGGAATGAAGGGAGTAAGGGCTGGGGTAAGGGTTAGAGTATTTGAGATATTGATGTTAGGTTCTAACTCCACCCTGAGGGGATGTCAAGGTGGAAAATGTCAAACGGGCCC
The DNA here is from genome assembly GCA_023631565.1 of Gymnocephalus cernua. Lineage (NCBI taxonomy): Eukaryota > Metazoa > Chordata > Actinopteri > Perciformes > Percidae > Gymnocephalus > Gymnocephalus cernua. Next base: position 13,691,546 of record CM042438.1, read on the forward strand.
CAGGCTGGTCACACCACTTAACATCACTGGAGCCTCGGTGGTGACACACACACACACACACACACACACACACACAGGTGTACAGATGTCTACAACACATACACGGATGTACAGATGTCTACAACACATACACAAGAGAACATTTGCATGCTACGCTCATGTAACTCATGTAACTTACATGTATAACATAAAATATCCAAATCTTGTCAAACTACTCCTGCAGAATAATCTTCCACTCTGCTGTTCCTGTATTTGTTCAGCTCTAGTGATTGGTGATTAATTGACTTGTTTAACGACAGAAAGAAAATTGTCTAGAATCTTTGATTATTGATCAACTAAGCAAAAGTTCCGAACATTGGCAATATTTTGACTAGGGATGGGCATTCGATTAAATTTTCTTCGTCGATCGTCGGGAGAATTAACGATCAATTATCGATTAATCATTAATATTTTTATATTAAAATTCATTATTTATTTAACTTTTTATAAATTAAAAACACAATGAAAATACAAAAATACAGCGTTTTTCCTCAATGAGATCTTAATTACAAGAAGAACAACTTGTGGCAGTTAAACTGGAGGTTAGGCTAAACTTGAAGATATATGCGCTGCGGTGCTCTGAAGCAGCGGAATTGCTGCGAGCCGGCCTTCTTAAACACAGACCCTCGTTTGTTCCAAAATAATAAATAAAAACAATCATGTTAAATAATAACTTAACCAAAAACATAATAATACTTAGATCTGACAGGTTTTGTCAAAATGTAACTCAAAACAATCCAAGGCACAAACAAAGCCTAATAAACAATAACCAGTAACTCGCATACAACTTCTGCACCAGTCTACTGGTTTTTGTTGAGAAAAATAAGCAGGTTGACATGATCTTGGGTCAGACGCGACCGCTACCTGGTGACCGTCAGTCCAGCCGCCGAAAACACCCGGCGGCCGGGATGCACAGGTACCTCCGCACTAACTTGGCCAGCTCAGGCCGGGGAACCTTGTTCCGTTCTTCGTAGTGAGTTTCTACCAGTCTGGTGATGGGACGTCGCGACGGAATGTGACATGCTGGTCCCAATATCCATCTCAATGAACTTGCAGATCCCTCGGGTAATTTTCTCTGCTCGTTGTACATCGCAGCTCCTCCGTGCTAACGCCGAGTTGATGCTAGGTTGAGACTGATAGCAGGACACACCGCCACCGACATTAACCAGGGTCGGATGTCGGATGCACGGATGTGGTACATCATATGTGGTACATCATTTGAGTCGTGGCCGTGTTGTACTTATACACGGCGTCGCAGTGTTCGCAGTGAACTAAGTCGTTTTTTAAATCAAAATGGTCCCACGCCACACTTCGCCGTGACCTCTTCGTGTTTACTTTGGAATCAAAATGGAAACTCACAGGTAACTGAGCAGCCTGTGGCGCCCCCAGGTGGTAAAATGTTTAATTGCTGCTGCCACACAGTGGAATTCATGTCATTGCTTCAATCACACTACACAACGCAACCTGCATTAGTTTAATCAATGACAAATTAACGTGATCGACGAAATTCTTAATGATCAATCGTCGATCGTCGATTAATCAGCGCAAAACTGACACTCCCATCGGACTAAGTTGTACTTTAATTGCTCATGCTAAACTAAGATTGACATCAGCATGTTAGCATTGTTATCATGAGTATGTTAGAAGACCTTTGTATTTAACTTAAAGCTCCACTGTGCCTCTCAAAAATATAATAATAATCAACAGATCAAACAATATTGACAATTGAAAATAATTGGTAGTTGTAGCAGCCCTACTCAAACTGTCATATTTATTTCCAAAACATGACCAAATGGACTGCTTTAGTTTTAATCCTGACACATAACCTTGTCCAGCTCGCAAATAGCTGGTCTCCTTTTCATTCTGTGGTCAGAACTGCTCTATAGGGACTCAGAGCAACATACAAGCTGGAGGCAAACTTTTATTTGAGAATGAAGCCAGTTTACCATGTGGGAGTCTTGTAAACTGCTTAGACATGCAGTATGCCTTTTCATTCTGTGTCTGTGTCCATATACAGCAAGGTTGTGAACATTTCCAGAGTCTGTCTGTCTCTCTTTCAGTAACAAGTGTAGTATTGTCACCAGCTCAAAGTCCCTCTCCATAAATAATAATATGGCCTTACCCTGAGCACTGCATACACATAACGCTCCCTCCCAATGCATTCACACGCACACACCTACACCTGGTGGGTCATACAAAGCAGCATCTACTCAACAAACTGACTTCTCTCATTGTTGACACTGCTCAAGCACAATGTCAACGTACAGTCAACAGCACTCTGCAATATTCTGAAGGGTTGCTGACGGTTGTGCGCAGTCATATTGAGGTCTGCATAACGGAATGCTACAGCGCTGTCAATTCCACAGTAATGATGGTTAAAGGTCACAGTATTGCATTAATTCCAGGCACTCTATAACTGGCAGTAGTGCTCTTGATGTGAATTGCTTCCACTACTGAGTGAATGTGGAAGGAAACACTGGACGGGTACATGGAGATTAAGCCATCAGAAGACAGAGATGATGAGGAAGATATATCAATTGAAAGGGTGAATACAAAGTTGTTTTTTACCAGCTCCTATCAATTTAAAAGTCAACATATTTGATGAATATTTGATGACAAAATTCATCATTTTCAGGAATAAACTAATCACATTGAAGCAAAATCTTTTTTCTGCTCTCAATGCTGTAGAAGTATTGTCCATTTGTTTTGCTAGGAGTCCAATATGGCCTCTGAATTTTTATGAGAAGGCCTTAATGAGCTGGCTAGCCTTATCATTTGTCCTTTTGGCTTCAATTTAATGGTGCACTTTGAAGTTGCTGAACTGCTCACTGGGCCTTGGAGCATACTAGTTTGTGCGTATTTTCTTTATTTTTACACCATTTACACAATTTGTACCTCAGTTAAATAGATATAAATATACAGTGCTCTCTCTTTGATGGCTTAATACTATTAATGTTTTAAGACTTGAGCTGTAGAGGCTGTGTGCATTTGTACTGTCCAGCATTGTGTGCGCATCCTGCTGTGTGTGTGTGTGTGTGTGTGTGTGTGTGTGTGTGTGTGTGTTTGTGTGTGTGTGTGTGTGTGTGTGTGTGTGTGTGTGTGTGTGTGTGTGTGTGTGTGTGTGTGTGTGGGTGTGCGTGCGTGCGTGCGTGCGTCTGTATGTTTTGCTGTGGAGCTTGTTTCCCCGTGTCTTCCTCTGCTCAGTGTTCACCTTGACTTCTGTGCCCGTTCAGTGTTGCTAATTTCGCACTACCATGACCTTTGACACACACACACACACATACACACACTCACATATAGCAGGAAAAAAATACACAATTTACCATCTGATTGAGGCCGAGAAAATGTTCCACTTCACCGGAGAGGTGAACTCCTCAACCACCTCTGTCTCTCTCTTTTTTTTTTTTTATTGTGAAAAACAGCTGTGTTTAGTTCACTTGTCAATACGTGTATTGACAGCACACAGAGAAGCAGACAGGCAGGTCACCGGGTGGGTGAATAGGTGGACAAACAGCTAAATCGGGTGACAGGCAGACAAAGTGATTTGTGAATGTAAAAGTACAGACAATAATTCACTCTGCTGTATAGGGACATAAATTGTGTGTGTGTGTGTGTGTGTGTGTGTGTGTGCATGTTGCAGCAAAGTATGTTAATGTCAACCTACATGGTCTTTCCATGGACACACACACACACACACACACACACACACACACACACACACACACACACACACACACACACACACACACAGACTTAATGCTTTACCGGTCAGTGTAAAGTGGGTCACTGCTCTCCAGACTCAAATCTACAAAAGTTTTCTAAGGAAGAAAATATAATTTTAGATAAAGAAACTTCTAACCAAGGAAACACACATGTAGCTTTTTAATTAAGAAAATGTATTTCATAGAACCAGATAAATACACACACACACACAATTGATCCATTATAGTGGAAAAAACATAACATGCAAACACACTAGATCACTGATTAAAATGAAATGTACTTGTGAAGAAACGTCTACTTGTAAATCATGACATAACTTTGACATGAGTTAAAGGTTATTTGTATGGACCGATATGCCTGAGGAGGAGACAGTATGGAGTATCTCACACAAAATGTTTTTATCACCCGTAAACCCCTCAGTTTTATCTTAGGTCCTCTTCTGGGGTTGCAACTTGCAGGTTGGGAACCACTGCTTTACATCAGTAATTCGCAACTCTTTCAGTTTGCTATCCTTTTCACATACTGTAGTTATAACCACATGGTGAAAGGTGTAAACACAGTGTTTGGGTCCTGTTTCGGGTTAATTATATGAACTTTAGAAAGAAAATCAAAGAGCTCTAAAGCTTTGCCCTCTGCTTCTCATTCCACCTCAGGGCTCTATCACTGCACAAAGAAAGTCCAAGGTTGAATCAGGAAGACTTCTATTACAGGAAGAACAAAATACACACTGTATATCTTGTGCTTGTGTATCTTATCAAAATGATAAGTTTTAGCTTTATACAGTAGAATCAATCCAACCCGCGCAACTGGATATCAGCAGTCCAGATACTCACACACAGAAAAGAGACACATAAATACACATTACTGCACACACCCCAGTACTGAACAACAAGCGCACACTCACACATACACACCCAGGTCCATGGACTCCAAGTCTGCATGCATTGAGGCTGTTTAGAAAAATTAGATCAACGTGGAACGATTTCCTTTTTTCTCTGTTTGCTAATGTGCTCTCTCTCTCTCTCTCTCTCTCTCTCTCTCTCTCTCTCTCTCTCTCTCTCTCTCTCTCTCTCTCACACAGTTCACTGGTTGTCAGGCTTCCACCCAAAACACATAACTGTGAAGTCATCGCAACTGCGATCGTTTATCAAAATTAGATAAATGAAAATAGGATTTTACTTAAGTGCAGCCCAGTCTGTGTATGCGTATAAAGTCATTCACTTTTTATGCACAAAAATTGAGACTCTCACTGCTCTGTAACAAAACGTAGCAACTACTAGATGAACTGAACACAGCAGGGATAAAAAGACCATGGCAGAGAAATGAAAAAGGGCTGGAAAAAAGGGTGAAAGGAGGGAAGTGGCCCACATCTCTCTCTCTCTCTCTGTGTGTGTGTGTGTGTGTGTGTGCGTGTGCGTGTGTGTGTGTGCGTGCGTGTTCTTCTTCCTCATCCAGCCCCTCTGCTGTGCAGAGACTATCACTGTTTTTTATATTTATGGAGCAGTTACATCTGTATATTTACAATATTTATATTGCTGTAATTACAACCCAGCACCCAGCAACTTATCAAGTTTCAGTTTGAACTTTATTTTGTCCTAGTGGGCAATTGGCTTTGCAGCAGCTATTAAAAGCAGCAGACCAAGAGCCATAACAACTGACAGTCACCAATACAAGGTGCTGATACAGAGTTTCAGGCCAGCAGCATAAGACAAATTACCATCGTCATCATTATCACAGTCTCCACGGCCATCTACACCAGTCAATGACAAGCAATCATCACTTTCCTCCTGTTTCTACCATCTTGTAGAGGCCTAAGGCAGGAGGGATGAAGGAGTCGTTACAACTGATTATGTTGGCAGGAGAGAAACTGACTCTCTTGTAGAGTTGTGGCTTGTATGGCCTGCCTCACCATTTGATTTATGAGTTATTTATTTTTTCATATAGCTAGGTGACAGGTGTTAATAACAATGATCATTTAAGTTTACCCTGGCCTATTTGGTATATTACCAAGGGAGCTAGAGTTGTTTCAAGAAAGGTTTTCAGGGTCAATTCTGGGATTTTCTCTTAAACACTCATGCATCATCATTTTATATGTACTGTATTTATGCAGAGTAATACGCTCGCCAGTGTTATTGCAGTAGATGACTACAAATCCACAGCTCCTCTGCTGCTCTGCAGCTGCTTACTCTGTACAGCTAATGTCTGAGGACGGATTTTTATTCAACGATCCTCTCTCGCGATTGCTCCTAACCACCAGCCTCGGTGTTTGAACAGTCTCGTATCATCACTGAGCTTTTTTGTCCTGAAATTTGATTTTCTTTAAGTTGTGTCACTACGGCCTCTAAAGAGGGGAGATACTGCCGAATGTGCTGCACTGATATGGTTGTGCTGGGAGTGTGAGGGCTGCTGGAGCAGACTGTTAGAGGAGAGCTGCAGGCTGTGAGTGGAGCTGGGAGCAGTCACACACTGAGCTAAAGGTCATGCTCAGTGAGATTGGGCGGTAGGTGCAGTGATATAAGACACAAACTGGCCATTTTCTAGCAACAGTTTGCTCTTTGCCAAGTGTCTTTCAAGCCTTTTTTTCTCGTTTGTTTACAAGCAGGAATTGCAATTTTACTGCCACAGAAATCCATACGACATTTTGATATGGTGTTGATATTCAGCTACAGAACTTGGTTGCTGATGATGATGTGTAACGTTTTTATTGAGAATTCAGTAGGAGGACTCTGCATGCTTAGAAACGCAGCAGTTTTTTTTTTTTAATTTATGATTGGCTGATCAGTGTGATTTGTTTGTGCTGGACTTTAAGCTACTTAAGGGTTAATAGTAACTGCTTATCATAAATAGTATTCCCTGTGTGGGAGGGTTTACAGGTTTCAGTTTTATTTCAATTTAGAAAGTAATTAAGTAGAATGAAGAAAGAAAATAGAATGATAAGACATTTAAACTTAAAAAAACCTTTAAAACTCCTGTTGCAATCTTGCTACTAATAGATGCAGATTCAACCTTTTATGTTTTGAAACAGTACGTTATCATTATCCTTTTTTAAAATGTCTGTTGATTCCTGAGGGGATAATTAGTCGTTTGGTTGCACCCCTTTAGAGAGTTACCATTTTTTGAAAGTTTACTGCCAAACTAGTTTCTCCTCGCCTCACTGATAATGCCATCTGAGTAGATAATCAGCAGGAAATGCAGCCTCCATTGAACGTCACAGTTGGATTGCGTCCATTTCTCCAACTGAAAAACAGAGCTGTTTTCTTAAAGTAAAGCAGTTCTTAATTAATGTTTTTCACCCAATCACAGAGTGTTTGAAAATCGTTCTCCTCCCTGCTGACTTTAACAATCTTTAAGTGGCCTGTTTAACTATGGTAGTGCCATTGGTACCTCTTCTTCTCAAACAGTGCTGTACTGTACATAGTGTTTGTTTTTGTGTATCTCTTTGTTGAATAAGAATAAACTAGCAGAATAAATTCAGAGTCTATTCAACTTAAATTCATTCAACTTAAACCCAATTATTCTATTAGGCGAAGCAATTTAAATGCACACAGTAGTCTGAGAGTAAACCACACAAATGGACTTCTGCAGCCATATGCGTAACACATACACAGATCTACACAAACACACACACACACACACACACATACATGGTTGGTAGCATCTGGAACCAATCTAACAGAGACCCCTCCAATTGATGCTACCAACCGTGTGTGTGTGTGTGTGTGTGGGTGGGGGTGTGGGTGTGTGTGTGTGTGATCTGATCCAGTGTATAGGATATTGGATTTGGCAGTATGGGATTTAGTTAATTCCTCCAGCTAGTCTTCTAGCTTGATTAATAATCGCTAAAGTCATTGCATGTATCAGTGTTGTGTGTGTCTCTCTGTGTGTGTGCATTTAAAGCAGTGCTGATTTACTCTTAAAGTGAATTGAAAGACTTTGTTTGGAAAGCCCTCTTTTTGAATTTATTTTAGACCGCAGGGAGACACAATTTACGTTTTTATCCTCTTTCTCACTTTCTCTGTCTCTCTCTCCAGTCTGCTCTCTATGTATCTCTCTCTGTTTTGCCACATAACTTAGCACCTTGATATTTGATTTTTATGTGTGTTTGGTTTGCTTTCCCCATACTCTGTGTGCAAAATGAAAATAAATATATGTTTTGTTGTAAAATGAGGTAGCATCATTAGAAAAAGGTGGCCCTACTTGTAGAAAGCCTGTAAATTCAAAGCAAACAGTGGTACTTTCACTTGTGAATTAAAAACAAATTGCTTGGAAATGCTGTCTTACTTTATATGTCATTGACAACAACATATTTGAATAAGCTCGGAGATAATAATTTACTTTCAAAATGGAAACAGCAGCTCATGTGTAGGCCACTCGTCTGCCTTGACAAATAATTTCAAGTAAACCACACCACCAGAGTTTAAAGATGCCACCGCATATTGGTAGCAGATGGAAGCTAAAATACATTTAAGGGGCTCAATCTTGCTGCAGACCCTAAACCAGTGGATGCTTATCTATTACGGCCAGCTCTTCTATTAAGATCTAAAAGACCATGCAGTGTAAACAGTTTGTAAAACATCTGTAAATTTATGGCTTCAGGAGAATCTCAGAGTGGACTCAAAGCCACAGCTGAAGGGTTCAGCTACTGTGTGGTTACACCATCTGTTCTGATGTTGAATAAAAATCTGATTCTCAAGACAAAGTTATAATTTATTAGTACTTTTTATGAGTAGAGTCACAAAAAACTCACTAGGAAACAGCTCGTAACTTCTGTTTGAATTTAAAGGATATCAATCATTTGAATCCATTTAATGGAAAGTTGGCGTAGCAGTGCAAACCCATAACAAAACTCTAAAAACAAAGATAAAATTAGTATTAGAGTTGTTCACAAAGCGAAAAAAAAAGCCAGGAATACATAATCTAATGTAAAATGTAGCTTATTTTTTAAAGTGCATACTTCCCAAAAACAACAACAGTAGCCTCTTTTATGCATTCTTGCATTAAATCTACTGCCACAAGGGGAAAAGGCTATTTGTTAGAGCAGTTTGTGCATTAGAGGCTGACCACGCTGATTATGAAAGTTATTAACCCAATAAATGTTGTTTTATGTGCAGCCTGCCACTAAGTAGAGTGTACTCTAATTTTTGCAGCCTTTTCATGAGAAGTATGAGACTGATTAAATCTGCCAATATCGTCAACTTCTCAGTGTTATATTTTGATGTGCACCCATTGTTTATACTGATCTTTCCATCAGGAGATTAAACTATCTGATGTCTTTATCTACATATTTGAATGCACAGGAATACGAACATTCCACATGAGTGTGTTTTTATTAATACGATTCCAAATGCACACCCCTCAGAATAAGGCCTGGGGATAATAGAGCAGTGTCTACATTGGTTACTCCAATATATTTCCTACTTAAGAAACTTAAGTTTGTGTCTAAACATCAACTTTAAAGTGTATTTATTAGCTTGATTAGAAGGAAGTTGATAAAGACCTTAATTTCCTGACTAATTAATGTATGTATGTGTGTGTGTGTGTGTGTGTGTGTGTGTGTGTGTGTGTGTGTGTGTGTGTGTGTGTGTGTGTGTGTGTGTGTGTGTGTGTGTGTGTGTGTGTGTGTGTGTCAGAGGGCGTTGTTGGTGGTGCTAATTGAACTGTATCATAGGCCGCAGATAAATAGATGTCATTAGGACCCTGAGCTCTAATTACCTGCAGCCCTCTTCTTTTGGCTGAGGTGAGGGGGAGAGGCCAGGTATTAGTAATCAATCAGAAAAAAACATACTGACACATACACACACATTCTGTAGATCCACACCAGTAAACCCAGCACACAAACATAGTTTTGAAGCCACCAAGAGATGTACTCCCACTTAAAACCCATGTTAAAGTATGCAAATATAGAGCTGTGTGTGCATGTATGTGAACTTGCACGTCAAGCCAACCAGCTGATGATTGAAAAGGAAGTAAAAGATCATGAGCCAGATTCTGCGTGTGTGCACGTGTGCATTTTGGAAGGTGTTGGGGGGCTACTTGAACCTCTCTCTCATACAGACACACACACACACACACACACACACACACACACACACACACACACACACACACACACACACACACACACACACACACACACACACACACACTTCATGGATTGCGGCCTCTCATCCAAATCTTGCATGCCTTCATTAGCCAGTGGAAGCGAGTATTTTCAGGTGTGTGCGTGTGTGTGTGTGTGTGTGTGTGTGTGTGTGTGTGTGTGTGTGTGTGTGTGTGTGTGTGTGTGTGTGTGTGTGTGTGCGTGCGTGCGTGCGTGATATGTGTGTGTGTGTGTGTCTAGTGTTGCAAGCCAAACAGTGCATCTGTCATCAGAATTCAGTTTCCCTCCGAGCGCCCAAATCACTCACATATGGCCCCACAGCTGCCCCTCATCGCAACGCGCGCACACACACACACGCACACACACACAAACACACACACGCACACACACACACACACACACACACACACACACACACACACACTCACACACACAGACACAGGAAGTGTACATCAATCAATCACCTGGCTCTGTCTCTCTACATGTGGTGACCGTATGGTGTGTGCAACACACACACACACACACACACACACACACACACACACACACACCAAAAGACTTGGTCATGTAAGTGTTCTGATGTCAGATGGACAAAAAACACATGTACCATAAAGACTCTAATATTAGCACAGGTGTTTATTACATACAACATCATTGGAAACAGGATGTTTTATTATACACATATTGAGACTGAGAGACAAAGCTCCTCCTGCATAAATAAACACATCTACGGTGTTCCTTTGTATTAAATCTTTGAACAATCTAAAAGTTTGATTTTGTAGCCGGATCCAGACAGTATGACGGATGTCATCGTAAATGTCTGTTTATGAGCTAAAATTGCAGCAAGGAAACAAAGAGAGCTATTAAACCACTTTTCATTGGCAGAAGAATTTGATTTCTAATCCTTTAACGCTGTCAAGTACAAATGTTTAATCAGATCCTGATCCGTTGCTATTTTGATGTTCATATAATTAATTTTGGATAAATCTCCTTTAAGCAGTCCTAACTTCCTCATATGTGTGCACAAGGCAGCAAATGAACTTTGGATTCTTGCCTTAAATATGCAAAATGAATGTTTGCTATTACAATTAAAAGTTGAGGGAATTCTCCAACACCACTACATACATTTGGCAGGATATTTTTACATTTGCAGTACTGATTAATTTTTACCAGAACTACAAATCATATGTCATCAAATGTATATTGCTCCAGCCATATATGTGCATGTCTGGGTGTGGTGCGTGTTCCCAGAGAAATGTAAAGTGATTAATTGTTCTGTGATTTTTGCAGTACATTAGCTGTTAAGGGCCCTTCTGCTTTCAGCTGGCAGCACGAAACAGATGCTCGGTCGAAGTGCTCGTAGTGGCTCCATCTGTAGCTCTGAGACCACAGAAAGCCTGATTGAAGTGCAGCACTTTTTTGTGAAAAGTTGAAATGTTTTTAACTTCTAGCACTGGGTGCTATGAGCCCCAAAAAATATGCTAAGCACTCAGCACAAGTGAAAATACAAGAGAGAGAGAGAGAGAGGATGTTTTTAGTAAACCATACCCATAGGCAGATACAGTATGCAGACATTTACCAGCACAACCTTAGTGAGATCATCATTACAAACAGAGACAGAAATGCAAATATCACACAGGTCAGTGAAGGAAAAAAAAGAATGACATGCTGGTGTTTTCTTGACCATACTGATATTTAAATCGGTAATGCAAATCGAAAACGAAAGTAAACTGAAATCAGGAGAGTAGACAATGAAGGTTGGATGAACAACAATGCTGAAATAAAAATGAAAGCAGAGAGAGAGAGTAAGCAATGGTAGGATAGACGGGGCAGAGAGAGAGAGAGAGAGAGAGAGAGAGAGAGAAACAGACAGAGTCGTGGAGGAAAAAGATGAGGTATGCTGTCTTCTCAGGGTTATAAAGGTGGTGAATGGGGCCAGAGACTTAATGGGATGGAGAAACGTTGTGATTGGCTCATTACTGTGATGGAGCATGTTGCCACGACAATTGACCTTTTCACCCCCTTCCCCATCCCCACCTTCCTTGCACACACTACTTTTTTATGTACTGCTGCTCCATGAACTGAACTTGTGTGTGTGTGTGTGTGTGTGTGTGTGTGTGTGTGTGTGTGTGTGTGTGTGTGTGTGTGTGTGTGTGTGTGTGTGTGTGTGTGTGTGTGTGTACACCAAAACAGTAAAAGTCAAACACTTGCCTGTAAAGTACCTCCTGCAGTTCGGATAAACACTTAAACACTTTATGCTAGAAGGTGAAAGCATAACTCATTTCTTTCCACATCTGTTGAGGAGTACTAGACTAAATTACCGCAGTATCTCTCTTTCAAGAGCCCAAGACCTCGCTCAGACACACATACCCATACACACACAATGTATTCAGCTCAACTAGATCCTTTTCCTTTCAATGAAGTATATTTTTTGTTTCAATTAACTTTGTTTTATACAGAAGAAATCAGTGTAGAGGAGAATCGTGTTCTTGATAGGATTTCCCATTAGGCATGCTACATGAGAGCACATCATTTCTCTGCCACCAAGTCTGTTTTCTCTCTCCCCTAACCTTACTTGACTGGTGTGAATATTAAAAAGGTTTCAAAACTTAAGTCAACATTTTCTCTTTTCTCTCCATGGCTTTGCCTCTTTCTTATCTACCCAAAGTGTCTTTATCAATCATTATGTTTACTACATGCTCTAATGTAGTTTGTCGTTCTCCATCCATAGCGGCGCAGAGGCAGTGGGGTCTTCTGTGCAAACTGCCTGACCACCAAGACATCGTTGTGGAGGAAGAACGCAAATGGAGGCTACGTCTGCAACGCATGTGGTTTATACCAAAAACTGCATTCGGTAAGTCGGACACAGTCATGTACATGTGCATGCAAACAGATGCTGTGGCTGCACCAACCTTGCATTACACTAGACACATTAGATTATACAAAACACACCTGTAGATCTGGTACTGTACAAGTTTCTGTATATTTCTGATTTCCTTTTTTTTCACATTTTCTTTCAAACTAATTAGAAGAGAGACAAGAAGGGAGCTATACATTTCAAAAACACCTTAAATATAGAGAGACAGAAAGGAATCCCTACAGGTAAGCTGAAACTCAGGTATATCATGGAATGAATGTGCAGTGCTGAACTCCATCCACGCATAGGAGACCTACATACACTCCTAAGGTTGTACTGGATGAGGAACCCATTACTTTAGACTATATTATATACTCTATGCTGTGTTTTAATTAGAGCTGTCAGTTTAACGCGTTATTAACGTCGTTAACGCAAACCCATTTTAACGGCGACAATTCTTTTATCGCACGATTAACGTTCTTTTGGATCTAGCTAGACCGGAAACAAAACAGACACGGCCGGCAAAATTATGAATCCCACTATGGCCACGCCAAGACCCACCCTACGAAGCAGCTCGATTGGTTGGGGTTAGGCATTTCACCTTGAGTGGTTAAGGTTAGGATAGTGGATTGGTCAGGGGATAGGACCTGAACAAATGGGGTTACGTTACCTTGGACGCCTGGCCAATAGTAGTGATTGAAGGGCGGGACTTGGCGTGGCTTGCCGCAAACACTTGTTTGGGCTTGCAAGCCGCGTAGCTACTGTAGGCTCGTCACAGCGATTAGCTTTGGAGCGAGTAGCGACTCTAGAGTCATAGTGAGAGAAACAAAGTGTCTCCTCTGTTCTTTCTGACCACGGTGGGAAACCGGGAGCAGGAAAAGTTACCCCTCTCCTTGATTTTACATTGTTTATGGAGAAGGACAACCATATGATGACCAGCCACGCTCGCCTCAGGCATGAGGCAGTACTATCTGCAATGGAAAATCAAGGTAACAGTGTTACATTGTGTGACAGATTATTAGCTCCAAGTGGGAATGTCAGTGTGAAATTGAACACTACATATATGCCAATGTTGTTTTCAATAAAAAAAAAAAAAACATTTGCACAAAGCAAGCCAATCCACTTTTCCATGTTAAGAGCATTAAAATGAGAAAATATAATGGGACAAAAAGAAATCGAGGGACATTTAGAATAGATAAAAAATGTGCGATTAATTGCGATTAATCGTGAGTTAACTATGACATTAAAGCGATTAATCGCGATTCAATATTTTAATCGTTTGACAGCACTAGTTTTAATACATCCACGGGGTGGTTTTGACCATTAATTATCATTCCTCCTGTCTGGCCGATTAGCACACGATGCAACTTAAACGGTGCATACTATGGTTAAATTCCTTCATGCATTCTGTAAATCCCGCTGTGAAAATGTAATACTGTGGAAAAAATTTATTTGGTGCAAGCTGGGAGTTGCAGACCATTTAAACAGTCACAGTGAGCCAGCTCCATGGAGTGAGAAATATGATGGAATGAATCAACTTTACCATCTAAGCCCGGGGAAATTCTATGGAAATCCCAAATTTAATTAGACTGCATGAACTGCAGATGAGATAAAGACCCAGCCTGGAATTTAGTTGACTTCAGAATATTAAGCTTTCTCACTTCATATGTTTGTATGAGGTTTAAGCTTATTTCACACTCCAACACACCTATTTAACACACGTGTTTACAAATATTACCAGTGTGAAACAAGCCTTCAGAGCTTCAACGTGTATATATATATATATATATATATATATATATATATATATATATATATATATATACAGTATATGCCAGATTCATGTTCACACATTGTTTTTTTAAACTCAGCTTGTAAAATTTCAAGTGAACTAAAATGTTTCAGTGTAATAAATCAGTGTTAGTAAATGCAACAGCGGGTTGACCGTGTTACAACCCTGAGCACTATGCTGCAATTATCCAATGGAGTTTTAAAGACCTTTCAGAGGATGACAAGCTATCGCAGTTTACTCCTTCCTGCCCCTGCAGATGTCCTTGGGTCAACCCGTTCATCTCATCTGCTGCTCCAATCACGTTCCAGCTCCCACCACTCTTGACAATCTTCACGACAGCCATATTTTATATCCTGTAATAAAAGTTTTATACGCTCTACACACATTATTAGAGAGGATAGCAGCTAGTAAAACACTTCAGAGAGGGGAGGGGAGCGTTATGAATAAAGAGGGAGAAAAGGGTAGACGTAAAGGGAGGAAGAGGAGAGAAATAGAGAAAGACAAAACAAACAGTAAGAAAAGGGAGGAAGACAAATAAAGGAGGAGAAAATGAAGGTAAAGAGTGAGGACAGAGACAAAATGAAAGGGGAGGGTGAGTGTAAAGAGAGATTGAGGGAGACAGAGAGATTGGGAGAAAATGCAGAGGGGATATCCAAGAAGAGAAGGGAAGAGATGGAAAGATGGATAAATAAGGAAGAATGATGTGTACCAGCTGTTACTCCAACCAACCCCACAACCATAAAGGTGTACAACATTACAGCTGTCTTTTGTGTGTGTGTGTGTGTGTGTGTGTGTGTGTGTGTGTGTGTGTGTGTGTGTGTGTGTGTGTGTGTGTGTGTGTGTGTGTGTGTGTGTGCGCGTGTGTGCGTGGTGCGGACTGTTACCATTATGGAGGGTGCTATTTCTTTGGTTCTTGCCTTCCTTTTTTTCACCCCAGTCCCTCCCTCCTTCATTTCCCTCTTTCTTCCATGTCCCCTCCCTCTTCCTCCTCCTGTTCACCACCTCCACTCCACTCCTGTCTTTACCTTTTCGTCTCCTCACTCCTCTTTAGCTGGAAATACAAAACCAGAGGGCCATAAAGAATAAGAAAAATGGCACTGATTTGGCTAATATCATTTTGTCACTGTCAGTGATGAACTCTTGTTTATGGTAATGACCCAGGTAGGTGTACAAAAATCCGGACCAGCAGGACGACTCTGATTAACAACAGAGACTATTATTAGTTTGGCTGGTGAGGGGAAGCACCTGTCCGAAATGTACAGTATGTGTATAAATAGATCATTGAAACAATGTGTGTGTGATTTTTGTAGAGCTAGTTTGGGCATATTAGAGTTAAGACTGTTGATTGTCAACAAATGACTCATCTCTCCTCAAATAGTTTCAGTAGCAGCTCTACACTGACTGATGGTGACTTCAAACACACTGACACACACGCATAAACATGCTCTAATACACATGGATTGGGAGAGACACATTCTCAGTTGCAGACATAAACATGGTGCACACATAACCATGAGTACATACCAGTGTTACCCACAAGTTGTGAATTTACTTGTGGTGGTGGGTGGGGCAGGATGTGAAGGCGCGGCACGTGATGGCAGGGTTCAGTAATAAACTAGTCAAACGAAGGTGAAAACAATGACTACATAACATTATCAGATCATTTAGAAATGAATAAGTATTAACATATTAAACAAATTAGACTAAAAGATACAGATGAAAATATTGCAACACTGTGCAGCGTCTGACACAATTTCAGGGTAGTTATTAGGGCTGCACGATATGAGGAAAACATGCGATATCCCCTAACGTTAAATATCACGATAATATTACTTGCGATAAATAAACATATTAAAATGTAGGCCTACTCAGTCTTTGCCTTTCTGCTACTTAGTATTCTGCTAAAATACAACAAATTGCTCGTTGAATTTAAAACAAATGAAAGGAAAGTGTAGTCATGATGTGCTTTGTCAATTAAATCTTTATTTTTTTTTTTTTTTTTTTTGGCCAAATGTTGGTTCAGCAGATAAAATACCCATAATACTATATTATGATCCATACAGAAAGTTACATGTTATTATTAATCTCAACACTATGTAACTTTTAGCTGCAGTTGTAGTTCCAATGAGACAACCTGTAGGGCTAAAAGTTACATAGTGTTGCTTTAAATCACATATATAAGACTAGGGCTATCTAAAGTAAATTCTTGTTCATTTTGTTTGTTAGCTCATTGTTCATTTGTTGAAGTGTTTTATCTGTGTTTTGGGGATCCTAAACATAGCCTACTGTTACTATACTATGTCCTGTTGCGCTCATTAAGCTCTCATCTGAGCAGATTTCTGTCATTCAAACAACTCTGACTTGTAATTTAAAACTCGTCCAGCCAATTTAATAAAATGAAGGGTTTTATTCGTGCTCGGAGAACTGAAGGCTCTGTTAGCAACGATTAGCTCCAGTCAGCTCCGGTTAGCTCCGTTATGAATATATGGAGTGGAGGAGACTGCCACGGACAAGGGTAACAACCAAACTCTGATAAATTATGTTCGGGGATCTTTCACAGCGGTGTGGCTACGATTTTATTAGTACAGTTAATCCCACGGCAAGACCACAAGCAACATGCTAGCTACTACTAACGATTGCTAAGTGCAACGTTGTTGACGCTGTCATGCACGCGACGCAAGACTTCACGAGGGCAGGGCTGGAGCGGGCTGGAGGCAGCTGGTCTGGGTGTGCTGTAAAAAAAATCTAATTTGGATTTCATCTATACCTGGGCGGTAGGGTATGGGAAACACTGCATACACATACACACAGGTATAAATTATATAATATATAAATAAATTCCCAGCATAGAGTTGTTTTCTTTAGGCTACATAGAAGTCCTCACCCACCTAAAAATCTTACATTCATCCACGTTCCTCATCATAATTTCTCTCTATCTATCTCTTTTTGCTTGGTGCTTCTAAACACACATCTTTTTGGTTTTCAACTGCCACAATGTATTTTAAAAGCCCTACATCACATCAGGGGATTTCTAGAGACATATAGGAATTGCATACAGGCACATACATGTAGCCTACTCATTAACAAGGCTCTTGCTGTTCCCGAAATATTTCGTAGTACAAAGTCTAATGAAGTCAACCTGCATGGCAATGAAAAGCTCTTCTCTTTGTGTCCCAGTTTAATTTGACTTAGTTTTTAATAAATTCTGTTTGGAGTTCACTTCTTATAATGTGTTTTTAGAGAGGAGGCCTCACTGCAGTCGGTTCTTCAATAGTGAAATGATCAAGTCATTACTTTTGAGTTGAAGTGTAAACTCTAAAAGACACTTTAAACGGTTCAGTTTATTTTACTTCCAGGAAAGGAAATCATTCGCTAATTTGTCTGGAAATATGTTAGACCGTTTTGATTTATTTTGGCATGTGTTAAGGAATGAAACATCAAATAGTGGTGTCATCATCATCATCATCTCATATATCTATTAAGTTATTTATTAATTCCAGAGCGAAATTAAAAAAGTGAGAAGTGCTTCCTATAGTGTGTGTTACCGAGCAGTTTGTATTCTTTGAAATTCTGCTTGACTGTTGTCTTTTTAACCCAGACACTGAGTAGATATGTATGTATATATATATATATATATATATTGAAGGAAGCTACCTTATAATTTCAGTGAGAGAGATTACTCAATGATAGTTAAAACATTAATGAAGGCATATGTTCACCTGTTTGTGAGGGATCTGTCAATAAAGTGAAGTTGAGTCTTCAGGGCAATCCCATTTGCATCAGATGTAAGCGCTCCCCCTTGTGGTAAGGGCAAAAACCACAGTCCTAAGGCGAGCTGTCTATGTCTTTTGCTTAGGAAAGGTTCATATTAATTGAGACTTTTAAAACTTTGATGTACCATCGGAAGCTTCACTGAGAAACCTTTTTAGGAGTCCTACTTCATATTCATTGTAAGAAACAGTCGCTCCAGTTCAGTCAGATCTCCACTCAACTTATGTTCAAATAGGCAGTTTGGTTTGGTTTGATTGGTCGTAAGCTAGACTGTTACAAATTTGTTTTTGTAGGGCAATTCATTTAATATCATCACAGTCAGATAATGCTGGGCTGTGTGTGGTTGACATTATTAGTCATGTCAGATAAGCACCCTTAAATAATTGAAAATGTTCAAACAGGAAAATGAATTAATACTACGTATTACTAAATGTTATTTATGCCTCTTCTTTTTTTCTTCTCTGTTTCCTTCATCTTGCAGACACCCAGACCTCTAAACATCATAAAGCAAAACAACGGTGAACAAATCATCCGCCGCCGAACCCGAAAACGGCTCAATCCTGATTCGCTGTCATCTGAGACCCCTGCCCCAAAACAACAACGCATCACCAGCGAGGAGCGCGTGAATGGCGAGGAGTCAGACAGAAGCTGTGCATCAATCAAAAACCAGCAGCCTTCCCCTCGCTCACGCTCCCCCCGATCCACTCAAGCCTTTCTAGCCAATCAAACATTGGAGATCCACCGACGCATGCCTCCTCTGCTCCTCCCTTCACATCCCCCCTCCTCTTTGGTAGCTGAGGGCAATGGGGGCATCGCTGAGGGAGGGATAATATCAAAAGTAGAGGGAGGTAAAGGAGGAGGGGGATCAGAAAGAGGCAGTCCGATTGAAAAGTACATGCGTCCATCCAAACCGTCTAGTTATTCGCCTCCTGGTTCACCCATTGAAAAGTATCAGTACCCCCTTTTCTCCTTACCCCTTCCATTAACCCTCTCACCTGATTTGACCCCTGAGTCAGATTGGCTCAGATTCTGGACCAAGTATAAGATGGCAGCTGCCTCTGGGGTTCCTGGTAGCATCAGTAATCTAAGCAGCCCTGGTAGCCTTGGAAATAACGCTCATTATCTCGGTGCAATGGTGGCTCCAGTGCAGCATCATCAGCAAAGCTACACCGTGCCTTACTGCGCCTCTCCCTACTCTCCTCTGCCCCCTCCTCCAGCCCCTCCTCACTATCCGCCTCCTCCTCTTCATTCCCAAACCTCATCACCATCATTAGAAAACGATGCTCCTTTGGATCTCGCAATAAGACAAAGAGATACAAGTGCTGCACATGCACACATGTCAACAAATGGTGCAGAGAGGAGAAGGCAAGAGTCGCCACTTGCTGAGAGGTTGAGAGAAAACTGGAAAGGGGAGAAAGAGGAGGAGGAGGAGGAGAGGATAGACGAAGGAGGGAACCATAGGGTGGAGATAGGAAAGGAGGAAAAGGATCATTCGACAAAAAGTCGGTCAAGTGTCTCATCGAATCCCGCGATGGTGGATGTGGCCACGCAGGATGACCTGACCAATCGCTGCATCCACTGTGGGATCTACTTCCTAGACGAGGTCATGTATGCCCTGCACATGAGTTGCCACGGCGACCAGGGACCATACCAATGCAGTTTTTGCCTCCATGTGTGTGTGGATCGCTATGATTTCACCACACACATACAGAGGGGCTTACACAGGTACACAGACAAAACGTCACAAAAGAAAGGTCACGGGCAAGACGCCGTGATTCAGAACGCCACAGTGATGTCAGAGCGCGAGTGTCAAAATGTGACGCGGGAGGAAAAAGATGAAGGCGATCAGAGCGAGATCACAGAGGATAGCAACGACATCACAGGAGTTAGTCATGACAGCCAAGCAAAAGAAACTACAGGCAACGATGCCACTGACAATGAAACAGAAGTTGAAAAGGAGGTAAGAGGAGAGGGTCATGACGTAACCAACCAGGAAATGGGAGATGAAACGGTGTCAGATAGTAATGATGACATCACAAAAGCCGCAGAGGCCACGGCTGTTGCTGAATCTAAAAACTTAGATGAGAACACAGAGAGTAATTAATCTGATGCCTTCGACTCACACAACTATTTAAGAGCTCGTGTTATTGAATGAATAAGCTGTCTGCCTCCACGTTCCTGGAGGCAAGCTCATGTCAAAATGGCCTATCCTGGGCACTAAATGGAACACATCCTTATGCTGGAAGCACTCGGCTGTCAAATGGTCAAAAATCATCGTAGGATCCCGCTGAACTGCTGCAGGGACAGTTTGGAGCAATAGCCTGAATCCTGTGTTGAGTGACGGTCACTTGACAGCTCTGTGGCAAGTATTTAACAACGGAGTCCGGGCATGCAGCTGAAATCACCTTTAATAAACAGCCACTTCATGTGCTTTCCAAATAAGAGGATTGGAAGCTCGACTGAAAGTTGGACTGGCATTATTTTTGAGGATGAGTTTGAGGAGCTCAGCACTTGCACAGCCACCATACAGCAGAGCAAAAAAAAAAAAAAAAAAATAAGGAAAATGCTAGAGGCAAAACACTTTAACTGAACTGAGCTGATCTGTTATGCACCATGCTAAACTGAACCACCGAGCTGGGCCAAACTGGTCTGAAGCATCGTTCAGACTGTTTTATCTTGGTACAACCAGATGTGATCTGGTTAGAACTGCTTTGTTCTGGTCCAGAGCATGTTTTTGACTGTTTTACTGCTGTGCAAATGGATCCAAAACCAAAAGTTTTTTTTTTTGGACTCGTTGAAACTGGTCAGAGTTCAACCAGTTTGTTCTGCACTGCAGTTGCTGGTGTTACCTTGGCACAAAAGGATCAGTTGGTTTCTTTCATTAGTGCCCTGTTGTTTCTGAAACGGGCACAAAAAAACACCTGGCTTAATCACCGCCGCTGCTGCAAAGTGGCCCAAAATTGGAGACTGGCAAGGTTTGATTTGACCGTGACTTATTGAACTGATTAAATCCAGTTTCAACTGGTAAAACCGGAGTACTTCCGGACCGAAGTGTTCTCTTCATCCATTAGGATCAAACCAAGTGACATTATTTTCTACTTTCCTCCGTGCCATGATACTAGCTACGTGCCTGGCTGCCTGCCTAATAGAACAACCATCTATTAACCTGCTTAACATTTATATTAATGATAATAATAAGTATGATGTTATAGTACAAAACATGCAATTTGCTAAACTTTCCTATATAATGTTATTTTGTAAAAGCAAATGCGTTTTTTTTTTTTTTTTTGCAGGAAATGGTACTATAAAAATTAGTCTATTTGAGTTCTTTACTGTTTGAGCTATTTGTTGTTTGTGTTCTCATGGAGACTTGTTACATTGATAACAGCCGTCTAATAGAAATGGTACTGCAAGAGAGGGGGGGGTTGTTGTGGGTATGTGTGCATTTGTGTAATTGCGTTTGTGTGTGTGCGGATCAAAGGATGCATCCGTCCCCAAACGATGATGTAAACATAATGAAGGCTTGCGCTCGGTATTTCAGTCCTCAGGGGTCACACGTGTTGCACACCAACCCACCTGTTTCATAGCATGTGACGCATCATTTTTACATGTTTAACGGTCTGATGGTTTTAGCATGTTACATTACATTCTCTTATACATATATGTTCTTATCATGTTCTTAATGTGTTAATAGGTCAAAATGGTCTTAGCATGTACCTTTATTTGCTGTATGTCTTTCACATGTTGTTAAGTTACATGGTTTTATAGAGAGACTTAGTAACTTAGGGAAATCAACCCTAAATGTTCTCATAAGGATCAATTATTTGGGTTAACTGTACAAACTTTTGCTCTGTATTGAGACTACAGAGCTTCTCGCCTACAGTGTTTTATTCAGTATTTCTGAGAGTTCGGTAGGTTACCTCTATGTAGCATGTTAGCGTCTTATTAAATCTGCAAAATACTTTGCCTTTTCCATGGATGGGAACTGTTAGACCTAAATAATACTAAAAATGTTACTTTTTTTAATTCATTGAAGTAAAATGATCATGTCAACTCCAACTAACTCATCCCGCTTCTCTGCCATTCATAGCCCACTTTTGGGCTCTAAATCAGTCTCTTAAGTTAAGGAAAAGAGCCGCCTGATACCATAACTGAGTCTTTCTTTAAACCACATTTTCAGGTCCTTGAAAGTCCCCCTCCTCTTCAGAATGGAGCGACACAATGGCCATTTTGTATATTTTTATGACGAGAAAGTCACTTCTCCTGCCTTGCTGCCTTAGTTGCTAAAAAACAAAAATCACCAAGGGGAAGAAAGTATTAATAGGCTGAAAGAAAATAAAAGACAGGAAGGAAGAAAGAATGAAAACAAGATATTTTTCTATGCTTATCCGAAAGACATGAATGGAAAATATTTTCCGCCTAGTGCCTGGTAACTTGTACAGTTTTTCTAATAAGTATCTGTCTGGGTCAAATTGTTACGTACGTTTTGAGTCATGTCAGGCAAATAATTCACATGCATCAATATGTCAGTCATCCATTATAAAGGCTTGATTTCAGCCTAGCTGTCTGATTGCTCAGACACCTGTTCACACTTGGCATTTTCAGCCCATGAGAAAGACCCACATGTGCTTTTAAAAAATGAAATTGGTTGCTATGCTAACTGTCAATCACTAGTTTGAACTATCTTTCATTTTTGCATGTATGTAAACGCCTCTGTAGAAATGTTACTAGAAATGTAACTTTTGAATGAAAGATGAAATATCAAGAAGATGTTCTGTACTGGTTTATTTGGAGATGGCATGCAGTCATGTCACCAGAGTGCCCATATCATGGTAAAGGTAAAGGTTATTCGAAGGAGGAGTTTATTATTAATATGTTTTAATACATTTTCTAGGGAATTAAGTCAAGACCGTTTTGTGTGCAACGGGTCAAATTTCACTTTTTTTCTTTTTTAAACCAGCAGTGACCTGAGACTCCTTTCTTGCAGAAATGTTTAAGACACCAAGGCCTTAACACCCAGGAAACATGTTTTAACCAGCACTGTACACAGTACACTGCACACAGTACTGAATGTCACAATGAAATGCTAAGAAACCTTTAAAAACTCTTGATGCAACATCTGTCTTATCACGGTCACTGTTGAGAGAAGACGACGGCTCACTGCTGCAGTGTCAATGCAAAGATATCAGTCCCGCTCACATTCACGTGTGCCACCCTTGTGTCCGACACACGTCCCACTCTGGTGTCATGTGTAGGGATTTTTATTGTCCTCCGAAGAGTTTGCTTATGACCTTTTACCATGTATTATGGCTCCACTATTCATAACACGCTTATGAAGCCAATGCAAAAAGCGCAGATATGTGATTTGAATTGTCCTTATTCTAGGAAATCTCTTGCGCTAATGTGTACATTTTTTTTTTAGAATATGACATTGTTTATTTTTTAGTTATGGGCATCTCTTAAGGGGCTGCTAGCATAATAGAAACTGTTTACATTTGCAAATGTAGCAACAAAAAAGGCAAAGGAATCCAGCAATGCTTTCTTAAAAGACGGAACAAAAAGGATTGAGTGATACCTGCTCAGATAGATAGATGGGTGCCTTTGAAGAATATGTGGGCAGAAGGTGGATGAATAGAGAGATAATGGGATCAAATGATGCTTGTAGTGGCTGATAAAAAGAGGTCTATGTATCCATTCTGTTGTCTCTCTACCTCCCTTCAACATTACTTGTGTCTTTCTCTGTAGTCCAATTTGACTTCATCTCTTTCTCTTGATCTCTCCACCTGATACTACTATCCTCTGCCACTCATCTCTTCTGTATTCCTCCACTATCCTGCATCCGTTCTTTTGTTTAAAGTACTCATGAAGGTATTTTCAGCTGGTAGACTTGAGGTTGAGGGGGTTGAAATGGCAGTATGATTGTGTTGCGCCCAGAACTGACAACCTCATGTTCACTTTGTTGAGGTTGAATTATTTTCCTACTTGAATGGGCCTTCGGGTTTGTCGAAAGAAATTGTCACCAGCAGTAAAATTTCAAATACTTGCTCAAAGCGAAGTGTGGATTTTCTCAGATTTAGGTTTCGTTTGCCAACGGTATTCCCATTTGATAAAAATGCAACATGAATTTTAGTTTTTTTTTTTTTTTTTTTTTTAACATTGAAAGTCCTTTGGTAAAGATTTCCAAAAGGAACAGGATGAACTCGGTATGTACATCTCATCTTGACCACTAGGATTCCTCAGTGGGCTGGAGACAAATTCTGATGCCAAAATGTTTCAATCGTTTAGCTTTCGAAAGAAAAATCCTTTCCCTGTATTAATGAGTTGGAAGTAAAAAGAACACAGCTTTGATAATAAAAAACTTTGTTCATGCACTCTTTTCATATTGTAAGTGCTCTGCAGAACCGTTTCCTATCCAAATATCTTCTTTTGTGTATTTGCCAGCTTAACATTAACGTCTCCTATGAGTCACGTAAGGATACTGTATATCTAAAACATAAATAGATAATAATGTCGATAGGAATTTTGGAGGAACATTTCAGCTGTCATTTATAGTTTAAAATAGGCAAGAGAATTTGGCAAGAAATGAGGTTCTGCAGGACACACATGACATGTTTTACTTCAATAATGAGTGTCTGTTTAAGGTTTAATGGCATTTTACATCAGCGTTTACATTGTTGTTCATTTTTGTCTTTCTCAGAATGTGTTATAGAGAATTATGCTTATGCTTGCACTCCATTTATTATGTTCTTATTGCCAAGGAAGGGACAACAACACACACACACGCACACACACACAATGACCCACACCATCAGTGGTACGGATCGAGTGTACATTTTGGGATGTACAGTATTAACCATGGGAGACAAGGGAGCTAAAGGCCAGTTTATTATTGGTCAGACACATACATACATACATACATACATACATAGATACATGCATGCGTGCATGCACACACACACACACACACACACACACAATTCTGTACATTTAACCAATATATTTTAGTAGAATGGCTTTATAGAAATTTTTGATTTTTTTTAGGTTATTTTCTTTCTCATGTTTTATTTTATTCTGCTACATTTCTGTATGTTACTGTTTTTAGGTTTATTTCATGCAAGAATATTTCAACATATTTTGAAAGCCAAGAAAAAGTTTGTTACACAGCTAAACTTGAAGAATAATGTTGATGATGATGACGATGATAATAATTAATAAAAGTAATAACAAATATACTGAAAATGGACAATATGTGTTTTATTTATTAGTGATTTACTGTGAAAAAGAGATGAGAAGAATACCTTTGTTCTATACATCCTCAGGTAAAAAAAAAAAAAAGTACAAGCTACAGTATGAGTCCCATCATTGTGTTCTGACCTGAGACAAACTGCACAGATTGTGGGAGCACAAAGGCACACCTGTGAAGGCTGTGGGCTGAACAGATAGCACACAAAGCTTTCATATCAAGTCAGGTGAATTTTTCAGAGAACATTTGCAATAGAAAAATGTGAAAGCTCCGAACATGCCTCCCGCTGCGCTGTCTGAATGTAGCCAGGAGCTCCACAGCCAAAATGTATTTCTGTTCTCATTTCTTCCTCACCGCCTGCCTACTTTTTCTATTTTACCAGCTTGCTCCTGATATAAGAATCAGGTTAATAGTTTGTCACTTATATTATTTAATGCACGTAATGTACTTTTGAAATCCAACTGGTTCTGAATAAACTAAGACTATCATCGAGCTCCTGCCAGGTCAAAATGTCAACCTCACACACAAAACTATAGGATGATTCCCATGATGATTTTGATTTTTTTCAACCCCATAACCTTTCCTCCAGCGTACCCTCAGGACAAACCTTTGATATATAACCACAATAACTGTTGAGGTTGAAATGTACATTTTAGACTTAAATTTAGAGCAACATCACTTGTATATATTATTTATAATGAACACAGCATATTTTGCTACTGCCTTTTACAGGAACAACATTTAATTCAATGGCAGAGACCTAAGATGGCATTAGCGCCTTAGCCTGAGGCTCATTTCTCACCAACACACACCACACAGAAATCCTTTGAGAGCCTTTTCTTATTTCCCACAACCCTCCTTTGGGTCAGGAACTTTGACAAACTTAATCAGTGCAGCGGTGCTGTCAGACAACAAAGGCTTCCAATCATTGGTCTGTTTTATGTTAAGCATTATCAATTTATTTTTGTGTTTATAATATGAACACTGATTCAAGTTGATTAACTCTGCTTTAGACCCGGCAGTGAAATTATGTGGCAGCGGGTTGTCATTTGTGTGTGAGAGTGTACAAGTGTGTGATGATTTGCCACAGAAAGTCAGTGAGAGACTAGAATACTAAACACCCTGGTGTCTACTGGAGAGGTCAACACACAGACACATGCAGCTGCACATAATTATGAACCTGTTCATGGCAAAAGACAAAAATCCATCAAATGAATAAATGGCAAAGCAAATAAAAGGAATGTGAAAACAACAAGCAGCAATTCGTGGCCATGTTCACTGTGCATACTATGTATGCTAGAGATGGACCAGCACATCAGATGGCAGATGTATGCCTGCGCACACACAGAATCTTTCAATTTTTCTGCGTCAGGCTTGAATATCTTCTCTGTATGCACCGTCTGCTCTGCCTGTCTGTCCCTCAGCCTGCCTGTCTCTATTTAAACATCTCGCAAACATCATTTCTGTTTATTGTAAGTCATGTTTATGTATGAGTTACCTACACTGTTGACAGAGGTTTTGACTCCTGTGTGCCTGTGTGTGAGAGAATAACGCAGTATGGAGGTGTGTGAATGTGTGTGTGTGTGTGTGTGTGTGTGTGTGTGTGTGTGTGTGTGTGTGTGTGTGTGTCGGTGTGTCGGTGTGTGTCGGTGTGTGTGTGTGTGTGTTGTTGCTGTTGTCATGTCTTCATGTGGGTTGATTGAGACATACTTTATTTAAATGTTATATTCTGACAGAGAAATGTCAGATAGATAGATAGATAGATAGATAGATAGATAGATAGATAGATAGATAGATAGATAGATAGATAGATAGATAGATAGATAGATAGATAGATAGATAGATAGATAGATAGATAGATAGATAGATAGATAGATAGATAGATTAGGTCTAGGTTCTGGGCACTTTGAATTATGAATGTAGCTCATGTTGACAGCTGTGAAGTTTGATAGTCTACAAGCTTGCAGACAGACATAAGATGAGGAGACAGCGAGGGGAACTAGGTTCTAGACAATTTTAATATTGAATTCCAACAGTGACTGCTGTGGGGTCTATGAGCTGATTTCATAAATATGTTGGGATATAGAGACAGACAGACAGACAGACAGACAGACAGACAGACAGACAGACAGACAGACAGAAGGACAGACAGACAGACAGACAGACAGACAGACAGATAGATAGATAGATAGATAGATAGATAGATAGATAGATAGATAGATAGATAGATAGATAGATAGATAGATAGATAGATAGATAGATAGATAGATAGATAGATAGATAGATAGATAGATAGATAGATAGATAGATAGGAGAAATTGAGATTCATTAAAGCAATCATTTATAACCGAATGGGCTGCTGTAATATGAGCAAGATCTCTGCCTCTAACCAATCCCAGTCCCTGCTGAAAGCATAATTACAGCTCTACATCGCCTCAGTATGACGGCTGTGTATCATCAGCTTCACAGTGCGGCCCACTGCAAAGGGGATTTTATGTGTAATCTTCTTTCCTTTTATTTCCTCTTTACTACTTCAGTTGCTACAATATATCTGCACTCTTTCTCCTCTCTCTCTCTATCTCTCTCCTTTGCTCTTTTCCAAAAATCAGATACACTTGATTAGCATGGCAGGAGGGTTTACCTTAATACGCAAAGATGTTTTGAACACAAAAGGTATCACCAACACTCAACTATAACAATACTGTAACATGAGAGAAAGGAAAAGAAAACAGAACAATAGACATTACCATATGCTTAAAGAATAATTCTGGCCCTTTTCTATTTTTTTTCATTGTGATCAAATCCCAGGAAAAAAACACACACCTATGCACAAAAGTGGTTATGCATGCACACACAGCGTATGCAAATACAATGTATTTTGCTGCAAAAGCAGACTTGTGGGGAGATGCACAAACTCATTCATATAAATATCCCACACATTGCGTCATAAACAGCTTTTCCTTGCCCTGTCCTTCACATTAGGGCTCGGGAGTTCTTTAATAATAATTCCGTTAATAGTATCTCCTCACAATAACACTGATAATGGTATGCGCCTGTGTGTGTGTGTGTGTGTGTGTGTGTGTGTGCATGTGTGTGTGTGTGTGTGTGTGTGTGTGTATTTCTGTAGAAAACTCTGATAAGCTTTTGCTCAGTCTCCTAACCTGCAACCCGCCACTCCTTCGCTGTATAACCCCCCCCCCCCCCCCCCGCTCTTCTAATGAAATACTTTTCAATTCTCTCCAGAGCATATGTGAGGGCATCAGGACAAGACGTCAGAACAGGTGATTATAAAACCCTTTTCTCTTCTATTTCTGGTAGATTTTTTTAAAAAATCTGTCTTTACTAGTTGTCTTTATCCTTGTTGAGTCTTTTTCATTCAGTTGTATTCTGATTTTCAGACTGTACAGTTTCTGCTTGTGACTGCATTGTATGTTAAACTGTAATAAGGTTCTTGATGTGTACGGAAGAGTGTTTATCTGTGTTGTGTGTTTTGTCTGGGAGAAAGGCTCTGCGTGTGTGTGTGTGTGTGTGTGTGTGTGTGTGTGTGTGTGTGTGTGTTAGTGTGTGTGTGTGTGTGTGTGTGTGTGTCCATGCAGTTTAAACATTAATAACATTTTCATCTCTTCAACTATCAACAGAATCAAGCAGGAATCTGACCACATTTTCCAGCCTGTTTGGTAAAGATTATTTCTTCTTTATTATTTTTTACTTTATTTATTATTATTTTGAATGTGAGAGTTGAAAAACTCTTTTCCTCAATTTAAAAAAAAAATAAGCACCCCCCCCCCCCCCCCCCCCCCTAAAGTCTTTACGTTATCTTTGCTCAGTGCACTTGGGAGCTCTGTTGTATGCTCACGCTGCGTCAATGCTTCCGTTCCTTTCTGCGTTGGTGCCTCCCACAGTCTCTGCCTGTCCAATCATCAGTCTGCTCATCGTTCAATGTCTTCCAACAATTGGAATTTGATCATATTAGGGAGGCTGATGTGTCTCACCACTGCATTCTGGTATCCTCAAAATTTAAATGATAGCAAAAGCAGTGCTTTAAACACAAGTAACAGGATGCATTGTCCATCGGTGCCATGACAACATGTTGCCTTTCGTGGATTCTTAAACTCCTCATCTGCTGTCACACTGCAAAATGTTGTAGTTGAAGAAGTCAACCTGAAGGACTTTTTAAATAAAACAGACAAAATAGGAAAAACTTTTTTCAACTTTATTCACATCTACAGTTTAAGCATTTGACTAAATCAGCTTACACACACAAAGCACCAACCAAAATGTTGTATCACCACAATTACACTGTAAAACTTTTAGCCTATGCAAAGGCAGCAGTTAATCAGTTCTGAGGCAGTAGAGTTACAGAATAGGCCTATATGAGCTAAAGAAACATTCAGGTGCCCTAAAACATTTCATATATCATTAATAAAGCAAGTAGCACACACAAACCGAAGTACAGCACAATGAAATATAGGAATGAGAAAGTATCTTTGGAGGCAAATACAAATTATAGATGAAACATGAATAAGCATCTTTATACAGAATATAATCCTTTTTTTTAAATCAGTTTAAGAGTAAGTTACCGCAAAGATGAAACCTAAGGTACAGCCTGGTTACATTTTAATGAAGAAAATGTGACACACTGTTTAATTTAGTATTTGGCCTCAGTAAAACAACTACATTCATTTCACCTGTCAGGTACAACAAAACCAAACAAGAAAAATTCGAAGTTTGAGACAAAAATCTTGTGTTTCTCAGTGTGGCCTCATAAATAAGATAAACAAACCTTTCCTCCAGAAACACTAGAGCGCTCTACAAAATACGGTAATGACCGACTTATTGGGTGATTTAATCTTCTATTCATGCTTATCAGATTTCTAACTGCACAGACAGGAAAATGGTTTAAAAAATCACAGCCGAAGGCAATCTCACTTTTTCACTTGATGATCCTTGATGATGATTCTAATAGTATGTATACATCTTAACTTGGCTTCAGGCTACTGACATTTCACATCAACAACCGCTAATACAGCAAGGACTTTAAGCATGGAAATGCTAAGGTCCTCTAGGATACTGAAGATCTATTTATTGATAACTAAAGATTAATTTTCATTAATATATTCCCTCCTGAGGTAACAAAGCTTGGAGAAACTTAACTGATGTGGTGGTGCTTATGAATAAGGGGCTTGAAGGGGTCAGCCGGCTCCAGGCCATGGTCAGAAGTTTGAGTAAAATCCTGCTTGAGTAGAAGTTTTCAGCATCTTGTTTGAAATCCACTTAGTTTCAGTTGCCCCCTGAAGTTCCCCTGACAGATATCATCAACTCTCTTCCACTGCCACAACTGCTACAATGCCTTGTTCAAAAGATTTATTAAGTGTTGTATCAAAAACTACCATAGAGCTGTAAGACAAAACAAAGATTTGAAATGTTTTGGGCTTTCCTACACTATGTGTTAATCATCTAAACTAAACATCTTGGCTCTCAAGTTGGGGAACCATTATTTTATATGGCTCAATGTTGTGTTTGTGTAGCATAGGCTCAAGTGCAGCTTTGGACAGGTGGGACCCACATATCCAGGAAATCCTTAGTAGCCAAAAGATGTTTGTGCAGCCTGCAGTATTGTGGTGCCACTATCTGGAAACAGCTGGACAGGTCTACTGTACAGGGGCAAAAACTGGTCTACATGCTTTCAAGTCAAGGCAAGGCAGCTTTATTTGTATAGCACACAGGTCTTCAGCCTTGATTTAAAAGAACTGAGAGTTGTGGCAGACCTGCAGTTTTCTGGGAGTTTGTTCCAGATATGTGGAACATAAAAACTGAACGCTGCTTCGCCCTGTTTAGTTCTGACTCTGGGGACAGAAAGCAGACCTGTCCCAGACGACCTGAGATGTCTGGGTGGTTCATAGTGTAGCAGCAGATCAGAAATGTATTTTGGACCTAAACCGTTTAGTGATTTATAAACCAGCAAAAGTATTTTGAAATCAATTCTTTGAGGCACTGAAAGCCAGTGTAAAGACTTAAGAACTGGAGTGATGTGATCCACTTTCTTGGTCTTAGTGAGGACTCGAGCAGCAGCGTTCTGAATCAGCTGCAGCTGTCTGACTGATTTTTTAGGGAGACCTGTAAAGACACCGTTACAGTAGTCAAGTCTACTGAAGATAAAATCATGGACAAGTTTTTCCAAATTCTGCTGAGACATAAGTCCCTTAACCGTTGATATATTCTTAAGGTGGTAATAGACTGACTTTGTAATAATTGTTTTAATGTGGCTGTTGAAATTCAGGTCTGAGTCCATGACTACACCAAGATTTCTGGCTTTGTCTGTTGTTTTTAACATTGTCGTTTGAAGCTGAGCGCTGACTTTTAATCGTTCCTCTTTCGCTCCAAAGATAAGATTCCAGATAGAAACTGAAATCTGGACATTGTCTTTGGTGTCTTTTTGCTTTATTACTTGTTTATATTATATGTACTCGGGAAACCACGGAAAGCAGTATTAATAATTAGTGGTTTTACTCCAGAACTAAAGAAATGAATTATATTCGTATCCTGAAAAATGTTAGTCGTAACCAGTCGCTCAGGGACAAACAACAGCTGTGATGTGCTCAGAAAAGCTCAGACAGATTATATACAACTTCAGCTGCTCCCAATGACTGCAAAATCAGTTTTTACGTCCCTTCATGGACTCCCTCTGTCTTTTTCTTGGTCACCTGAAAAAGCACAAAAACATGAACAGGTTATAAAGCTCTACTAATGCTGCCAGTGGCTTCTTTCCAAGAACCTCCACGGTTTTCACTTTTCCTGCTAGAGCATCGCTGCCCGGCCCTTTGCATTCCCAGTGTTGCCTGCTTGTAATCTTGGCAACCCAGAAGTATAAGATTATTCTTGTTTTCTATTAATTGAGTACATTTAGCAATACCTCATTAGGCTACTATGGAGTTATCGGCTTCAGGTAATATTAGGATTATGTTGTAGTGTTTAAATGGATCAAAGTAGCACAATTTCTCCAACAACTCAGTGAACATGGATTCATTTAATAACTGGTGTACTGCTCATCACCCAACTGATTAGCTTCAATACAACACAAGGGTCGAAGTATACTGTCTGAAAAGCTGAAGAGGTTCCACTTCTTAATACATTGAATGGCTAAGAAAAATATACATATTTTACCATCTGTTTTCTTTGATTATGACCTTACTCTCATTATATGCACAACAACTTAATTATAACAATAATCAGAGTGTTAACTATAGATACTTTTAATAAAAATGTGCATGTAAATTATTCCAATGTGAGTAAGCAACTACCTTATGGAGTGTCAATAATAGAGGAGGAGAAGAAGAAATAGGAGTTAGGAAAACAAATATAGACAAAGAAAAGCTAAAGGAGAGAATGAGGTGATGAGGTGACCTCTCCGCTCCACCCTCCTCTTCATCATTCCATTATTCAGTACACCTTTAGGTCAAACTCAGCATCTTCTTGACATCTCCCCCTTCTCCTCTATACTGTATCTCCCACTCCTATTTCCATCTCTTTGTCACCCTTTCATATTCCCCAGAAATGAGCCCAAGGATGGGAGACCTGCTGTGAAATGTCAAATTTGTATTGATGTATTTTTTTAGGATTTTAAATATAGGCATATGCACTTAATTATGAAGAGTACACACTAAAAAATGCTGGGTTATTTAATCGACCCAACCGCTGGGTTATGAAATTCTTTACCCATTATGGGTTATTTATATGGAAGTTGGGTAATTTTTTTTCAACTCATGCGTTGAGTCAAAATCCATCAACCCAACATATATCGTTTGACCCAGCAAGTGGGTTGTTTGCTTCGAACATCAGCAGAGTCCACACAGCGAGCACTCGTCACAGCAGAGAACCTGACTGGTCATCCAGCGAGGCAAATAAATAATAAAAGGTACGTGTACACTACATTTCTTATTCACATTGTCTGTGTTGCGTTACCTATTAAAGTAGTATCTTTATATTGTCGAGGCTAGTTGGTTTGTTTTGGCTTTACAACGTAGCTAACGTTAGCCAATATGGCTTTACAACGTAGCTAACGTTAGCCATTAAAGTTAGCCGTTATCATGGAAGCACGGATAGCCAACACCTTATCCGTTTGGTCTGAATTATATTAATAAACGAATTAAACAATAATGCCCATGGGCATATGGTCGTGGTCGCAAGGCAAATTTTCCAGCTTGTTTCAAGCTAGACAGGTGATTCACTCGTTTACTAGCCAACAGTCAGTTAGTTGCTTTGCTAGCTAACTTATATTATTTTAACTGGCTAACTTTAACTTATAAACGAATGTGCTTGTTTTTGCTGAAGCTTTTAGGTCTTTGACTGATTAAAATATGTAAAAACAGTGAGATCATTTGATATGTCTGACTAAATGCATTTATTTAAGTTATGTGGTGACCCACAATTGATGAGAACAAATTCGTATTTAAAAAGGCATCCTGGCAAATGACAAGGGCCACTTGAGTGAAGGGTTGATGTAACACGACAAAGTAGCCTATGCTAATTTTGTGTAAAGGTGTTAACAGTTATACTTTAAGGAATGGCTTGATTTAGGAAAAAATCTAAAGGTAAGTGTTATGGAATTGTTTTCCATTATTTTAGAATAATTAATATGATTGAGAGGATTTAAGATTTTTTTTTTCGTTTGTAATAAAGAAATAGTCATTCAGTTCCATACTTCATACCAGTTGGTGGCAGTAATGCACCATAATCATTGTGTGCCAAGTGCCAAAAAATCTAAAAGAAGAAGACTACTCTCAATTAGGAACTTGTGTGTGCACCTGCGCGCCGTTACATCTGCTGAGCATTTGGTTCGACGTGACACGGATTTTTCCCTGTTATTTTCCAGGTATTATTGTTACAACTTGATAATATGCAAACGAGATCTGTAATGCAAATGTATATATTCATACCGCAGATAATTCGGGTAATGACGTTCGGGGTTGTGAATATGTTAATATGCACATAATGCAGACTGTCCGCCATTTTGTGAACACTGTAAAACGTGGTGATTGTGAAATGCATTACTTCGATTCAAATATATTACAGTTAAAGTTATAGTGTTCATTATGAGTTTACTTCAAATTTGTGTTTGGTTTATTAGGGTTTCTGTTAAATACGTCAACATTCCCATTTTGAAATTGAATTAACATGTTTCAACATAAGTAACAAGTACATCATGTACTTTCATTTTACTTAAATTAAAAAAGCTTTTTCTGTTTTACAGTCCTACATCAGAAACCAAAAAAGCACTGGCATTGGGTTTGGTTCAGTCATGTGCCTGTTTGAAAGACTCATCAAGCAGTGGCAGCGTGAGTGTTTTTTGAAAAATGTCATTGAGAGTTATTTGGGTTGTCATGATCCTCAAACTTTTTTTTTCAAGGTTGCAATTAAATTAGATTTTCAATTGTATCTTTACTTAACTAGAGTCAGCCAAGGGCTGTACAACAGGCTCCCTTCTGTTTTAGATTTCCAATTTAGATCTCCTGTTTCTGGCGAATCATCACTAATGAATAGACACTTGGGTTTGTACATGTGAAAATTATTGTCCTGCAGGTCCTTTGAAAAGTTGTAAATAAATAATTGTGAATTTGAGGCTTTGAATTTGACTGGAAGTCACAACCTCAACGCACTGTTGTTTTTGGCAATGGAGCGTGGAGAAGCATACATTGAGCGTAAAAGCTAAAACAGTCAGTTAACAGACAAAATACCGCTTACTCCTTAAACATTTCTGTGATGTTTGATGCCCACTGTTATGCACTAAGCAGCAGGAACAATAATTGATCTACTTCTCTGAGGACAGACAGACGCACAGACAAACCCTGTTCTAACCGTAGCCCATGCTGTCAGTCAAACGTACCTCATCTCTATTCATTAAATATTTTGATTTCTTGGCAGGATATATGGTACACCCCAGGACGGAAACACCGGCCAGCCACTGGTTTCCTAGAGGAAAGGCTGCGGAACATCAGGAAGCGGCTGAGATCAACCAGCAGGCCGCGGAGCTCGGCACAGACGACATCACCACAAACGCCAGATGATGCTGCTCTTGCAAGGCCTCTAATACCAGGTAATTATTAAATTAAAAAAAATATTTGATGAAGCAAAACATCCATATTTCCGTGACTAACAACTTTGTTGTTCTTTACAGAATGTACCACATCAGAAGAACGTGCGTCACAATTTAAAGAATGGTTGAGATACAATGCTGAGCCCCTCAGCCAGATAAAGACCTATATGGAAAACATGGCAGTCTACAAGGCAAAGTGGATCAGAGACAACGGTTGGACTATTGATCAAATCCTTGAAGAGTTCCCTTGCCTAATGACCAAAGGCATGGTAGGTATAGGGAAAAATGATCTTACATATGAGGATACATTGTTTATGTTTTATTGGTGTACCACATTGAATTGGAATTTAAAAATGTGTTTTCCATTTTATAGATTGCACAGGACTTTCTTGTTCTTTATGGGGATGCTGCACCCAAGCTTTTTGAAACTTGGCTTCCCATTTATGCAGAGAAGGTCCTGTACCTGGCAAGACAGGAGGGGAAGCTAACATTGCCCCTGGATGGTCTAACACCAGGTAATATATTGTCAGCAGATCTTGTAAATGCAGGGAATGCTATGGAATATGCGGGATATTTATGCGATGAAATTACGGGTATTGTGAATTCAAAGGTATGCTACCGGTATTTCGCATTGTATTGACACCTATGTCTTCCTACAGATGGCGTTGGGGAACTCGCCCTGAGGCAACTGACAGAATTACTCCACCCTACAACATGCAAAGTTGGCCGTGGCCGCGGTGCGAAAGTGGTACGCTACACTAATCGTGAATGCAGCTTGGCCTTCATCGATCATAAGGCTGTGAGTCCTCGAAGCACAAGTTTCTGAAGAGAAAACTTAATTCATTTTATTAACATATCTGAACTCAACACTGCACGCACACATCCATATTCAGGTTTTATTATACTTTTGGGGACAAGCATCAAATATAGCCAGACAGTATTTGGAAAATAGCTGTTCTACAAGCTTAGAACTTGCTGAACTAAGTTCTTCTAGAACACCTCAGCAGTGCCACTGATTACCTCTGTACCGCACCGCACTGATGCAGTAATTTGTTCTAAAACAGGCACCGACTAAGTATTGATTTCAGTTTTACTATAGTAGTTGGTTGACATTGACATCTCACTCTCTTTTATTTTCTTTTTTAGCCTGGAATAAACATGGTCGAGTACCTCCATGAGGCGAAGGCGTCCAAGCCATACCCCTACATCCTGATGCTGGGTAATGACCGGAGTGCATCTCAGGCATTCGTAGTAATATCTGGAAACACTGCTTCAGGCCATTGATGTCTGTTTTAAGGCATTTTTTGTCTTTGATGTCAAATACCCTAAACAGTGCGAGCATGTGCGGACATTCGTGCAAAATGTGATCTATGAAATTCCAGGTGGGGAGTCAAAAATAGTTAAGTTTTTCAAAACTAGAATACTTGCTTGCAAGTAGCTTAATAGCAGCTTTTAGGAATTTGTTCAATATAGAGCTGTCGACTGTTGAATGTTCATCCAGTTTAATGGAAATTGTTGTTTTGCGCTGGATGTGTTCCAACCTGAGTGAACTGCACCAGTTCAAGTATATTGTTACTAACTTCACCAGTTCCAGTATATTGTTAGGAGCTAAACCAGTTCCAGTATATTGTCAATATTAATATAATAAATTTTTTCAAAGATTCCATTGTTTTGTTTTTGTATTGTTTAAGTGTTTATTGCATAATATATGCCTAAATCTCACATGTATTCTGTTCTAGGTACGCAATTGCATTTTTTTTTCTAAATTGTACTGTAATGTTAGACTTAATCTGGCATATGATTTAATTTTACTCCGCATAATATGTAGTTGAATCAACCTAGAATTGTAATTAATTTGACACAGCATTTGGGTACATTATATAACAAATATGTAGTTAAATCAACCCATAATTGTAATTAATTTGACCCAGCATTTGGGTACATTAAATAACAAAAATGTGTAGTTAAATCAACCCATAATTGTAATTAAAATGACCTAGCAGTTGGGTACACTGTTTAACAAAAATAAGTAGTTAAATCAACCCATAATTGTAATTAAATTGACCCAACATTTGGGTACACTGTTTAACCAAAGTATGTAGTTAAATCAACCCATAATTGTAATTGGTTTTAACCCTGCATTTGGGTAGAATATTTAACTCATCTGTTGGGTTAAATATGACCGACCCATCGTGCTGGGTCAAATTAACTACTGCTGGGCTGGTGCAATATTTAACCAGCGGCTGAGTTATAAAACAACCCAAGTTGAGTTATTTTTAACCCAGCATTTCTTAGAGTGTAGAAGTTTCTGGAAGTAAAGAAAAGGTTTGGTCACTTGCTCTTCTCTTATTTCTCTACTTTACTTCTCTAATTTCCCGACTGATAACAACACTTGCTTCCTTACAACAGCTGCAGTCTTGCTTTTCTGTGCAGATAAAAGTCAAGGCAACTGTGCACTTAAAAGGACAAAAGAATTGTGCTACAAATGTCCTCCAAAAATAAGAGTTCCATGCCGGGACTGAATTGGAGTTATATAGCTAACAGTTACTCCCATTTCAAAGTAAAATGGTAATTTCTCACTTTCACATGTCAACTTGGGCCCCTATTTTCATTATTGAAACATTTACTTAATATCCAAAATGGTTAAAAAGGGACCCACTTTTATTTTTGGAGAAAAATGGGGACTTTTGCTGCTATACAGTATTGTATGGCTGGTATGTATATAAAGCCCATGCAAACACAAGTTCTTGCAGAACAGAATGCGATAAATTAGGCCCACAACATTTATTTACTATATTAATGGTATAGTGTCCAAACAAATGTGTATAAGATTCATATGTTTAACCTTTCAGTCTTTGTCAGTGCTACATAAAGCATCAAGACATACAAATGAGCAATAGACAACAAATAACAGGTCTATGCAAGTCCAAAATAAAGTCATTTTAGGTACAGAAAAATCTTGAATTTGTAACTTGCTTTAAACAGGTGTTGATTGTGATTTACTTTTCTTTATATTTTACTTATATCTTTATTTTGGAGTTAAACACTCGGTTTAGAAATGGTTTCATCACAGACAGAAAAAGCTAGATGTCGTCAGCAGCGTCACCTTTGATGGGTGATTGACAGGTGGTTAGTCTGATTAGCTGACCGCTTGTTGGCGTTGGGAAAATGGCGTCTGTCTACCTTTGTGTGTGGTGTTGAACAATGCATGGAGTCCATGGACTATTGCAGGATAAACTTGTACTTTTGCGCGGATTTTTCGCCACAAAAAGTCAAAGAAACTGTTTCCCAAGTGAGGACGAAAAATGGATATAATTGTCACGCAGCGCGAAGTTCAGCCAAAAATGGAAACAAAACAAAGATACAGTAGCCTACGCTAATACACTGTCGACTTCGTTGATAACGACAACAGGTGAGTTTTCCTAATTTGCTAATGAAATGGCAACACTACTGTTTTAACTGTTTTGTGTGTGTGTGTGTGTGTGTGTGTGTGTGTGTGTGTGTGTGTGTGTGTGTGTGTGTGTGTGTGTGTGTGTGTCATACGCGTGGGGTGACATACCTAAGTTGGCATTGCTAAATGAAAGCATGAATTAGTTGTGTTGAAAACATTTGATGCAGGTGACTTCTCGAGGTGTATTCGTACACTGTCAGTTGTATTTGTTGCCAAATCCACTTGGTTTCTTGTCGTGTTGATGAACAATGTGTGGCTGCTTTGTAGTGTTTTTTGATTCATGTTTGCTCAAACATACAGTTTCTGGCAGTTGGATTCATCTGTTACCTTTGCCACTGCTGTAATCAGGCATTGCCATAACAGCTAACCGGTGGTGGAAATGATGTGTGGTGCCTTGAGGTAGTTTTCTATTATGTATCTGATCTCGCTGATTTAATTTGCATCAACTAGAAATGCCCCAACCCTCCTTGTATGTGGACATATGTGAGGAAAAAGTCACAATAACCTTTTTTAATGTATTTTATGTTTTGTGTAACTTTGTATACCTCATGTAGCCTACCTTTAGGGTAAGGACGTTTTAGACTGAGCATATTTAACATTTTACAAACGTTTATACTCTGTGATCTTTTTGTAGCTGGTTCAAACACCTGAGCTGGATGCACTCTTATTATATTGTGTATTTGAAAACCGCAACAACAACAAAGGAGCTGGACCCTATTTCAGGAAGGAGGTTTGACAAACTCTCAGTCTAACCCTGACCTCTGAGTTGATTTACCCTGAAATGGGAAACTCAGAGTTTTTGGTTCCAGAACAGCTGATATGAGTTGGTTCAATCAACTCGGAGTAGGTTCACGCGTGTGCACCACCACAATAAAAAGGCAGCATGAATGGAGCCATAATACTACAATTTACCATGGCAAGAACCACAAACGGGTCGGCGGAAATACTCATGCGCACATACAGCGGGTTTGAACATGTATTTAGTTAAAAAAGCAACACAGCGGCTGCTGCAAGAGAGAGAATTTGTGTGGGAGAAAATTGCTGCTAAAGTAAATGCGTATATATTTCAATATAATGTATATCATATTTAATCATAAGTATAGCCTAATATTACTGAAAATCTATTTCATTTAGGTGCAATACTGCGGGCGAAAAAGTCCTAGGCTACTAATCCCATTCTGAGGCTGCAGCACCATCATTAACAGAATTATAATTCATAATCTTTTATTGCAAAGGGTTTACATCATTCACCTGCAATACTGTGGAACTCCTTTTTAATGGCTCTGACTGGTTTGTGTCCTGGGAACATTAAAAATGTTTAAAGCATGTTTCAGAGCGATCTCTTCTGATGGCGCTTTACTAAAATGCTCCACATCACCAAGGTTGTAAAGAAAACTGTAATGTGACACAAATAATGTGCTGGGATGTAGAGCATGCAGTCCACGATGGGTGACATTAGTGATATGAGGACAGATAAGGTTATGTAGGCTACATAACTGATAGACTGGGAAGAAAAACCATACCGCTCAAATAGGAAGTTATCTGGAAATTAAAATGCGTCGATCGGGGCCTCAATATGCTCAATATCATCTCCAGACGTATGTTTAACTCCCTGTGGAGTAATACAGCGTCTAAATTAACGGGATCGTCGACAAAAACAAATGTCATGCTTTGAGAAAAAACAATGTTTTAAAGAAAATTAACAGTTAATAAACCAACAATGTTTTTTTTTATTCACGCCAATATAACAAACTGCGCTAAAATGCGCCTGATACAGACTGAATAAATGAATGAATGAATGAATGAATGAGGAAATGAAAGAGCCGTGTGTGAGAGGGAGGAGTCTGAGAGAAACTTGAGGTTTCTTGAAGAAAACCTGCTCCCGACCAGGTTAGGTTCACAGGCTCAGTTACCATAGTAACTGACTCTGAGGTTAAGTTACCTCTCTTTCTGAAACAGTTTCCCTCATCTCAGGGTTAACAAACTCAGAGTTTTCACTAAACCTGCTTTCTGAAATAGGGCCCAGATAGTAAAGAGACACACTTGTTAATTAATGTGTATGTCAGACATAACCAGTAAGAGTGCACAATTGAGAATGAGGACATACATCACGATTTGGGAGGGGTCTGAGCCCGCCGACCATTTTTGGGTGCCTACACTATCTATTGCCAGGGACAACATTGTACTAGCGAGCGACACAGAGACGGAGCGAGCGACACAGAGACGGACCTGAAAATTATTATCACGGTGTTTAAACTTAAGAAAATTAAGAGGAAATGCAGAAAAAGGCAGCAAAAGAAAAGGGACCTTACAGGGAGAAACTTACTACCAGCGCCAAGCAGAGGTATTTAGAGAAGCTGGCTGATATCAACCACGTCGACCCATACGAGCTGCCGGCAGCACAACGGAACAGAGACCTGGACTCAGCAAGCAGGAAAGGTTAACACGTTGAACATTTGAACAGCTTATTAACGTGAGCTTGTTGTTAACGTGTTGAACATTTGAACAGCTTATTTACGTGAGCTTGTTGCCTCGTGTGTGCTGATGAGCTCATCTGTTGACATTTCCGAATGCCTTCCTACAGTTGTTTAATAAAAGCGGGCTTTCCACACAAACAAACGTAGCTACATGTGTCATTAGTATGAGAAAGAAATGAGATTTTAACGGTGTCTGGGTTCGGACAGAAAAATTCGGCCCGATCCGGACTCTAACCTACGTGGAGATTATTAATTACTTGGTTTTTGGCATCAGTTATTACACTATGCAAGAATTCAAAAGCATGAAATCCTTGGAAAGCTACGAGACTGCAGCTGGGTGCAAGACTTGGTCATCTGCAAGCCCCAAAACACAGAAGATATTTGTGCTGATAGTTACATTAATGCACTGTTCATTCTAAAGCACCTTAAAGATGTATGGCATTGTATATATTTTACACTGTCACCCCCTGTCATGTAAATGTGTTAGATGAAGGACATGCTAGTCATGTAAACTAATTTGACATGTCAAAATTTGCACTATACGAAAAAACTGTGACACGTGGTTCCTACGATTTCCACAAAAATTGTGTGAGGAGCTGAATCAGTTTTTTACACAGCAGTGTATTCCAGACATTCTAAAATAGTTAATTATCTTGAATCTAGACTATAGAAAAACAGAAGAACCTCCTCTGCTACCAACACAAACAATGAACATGAGCACCTAAAAATGGCGGAAGGGGGCGGGGTGTTGTGGCGTGACGACATCTCCTCATTCTCAATAGATAATGCTTCAGCTGATTTAAGAGGATCGTTCTGGGCAAAGATCCAGAGCTGCAACTACAGTAACAACAACTTTTAATCGTCTTTTATGGTTTAACTAATCGAATGTCAAAAAAATATATGCCCATCACAATTTCTGAATGGTAGCAGTTTAATTAGCTTTTCATTTTCTGACCTATTAATCTGTTTTTTGCTCCATAAAGATCCTTACAATTTTATTGTTTGGTATTTTTCTTGTTTCTGTGGTTATGTCAGCCACCAAATATAGGTATCGAGAGCATTGATAATGTCTGACATTAAATTTCACGTAACGCACAGGTTTGGGATCAGTTTTGAAATAAGGACATAACATGAGTGTTGTGTGAAGAGGCCTTTAGATTGAGAACACTGAGACCAGGAGAGATCAACAGGACTGGAAGAAGTTTGAATGGTTAAATTATGATTGAGAGAATGAACGCTGTGATTATAAATATTTAAAGGAGCTCTGCCACACGTATTTCATTACTTTGTGGTAATGTCTGAAGTTCCATGGACTCTGTAGGTTACCTTGTTTCAAGCCATTCTAGCGTGGTATAGAAAGCCTGCAGGAAGACTAAGCTCGATTTGTCGATTTGTGCAGTTCTCATTAATATTCAACGAGCTAAGCTGCTTGGCTCTGATTGGCTAACAGCTAGCCAATGAGAGCCTGGCTATCAGCATCCTTTACCCAGCTCAACTGGGCGAGTTCATGAATAGTAATGAGCTCAGGCAACACCACGTCAGACTGACCAGCTTTTGTAATTGGTCTGATTTCTCCGCTTATTTCTTTTCAGTGGCTAGAGCTGACAGAGGAGGTAGCGGTTCATTTTCACATTAACGACATAACACAAACATTATGGACCTAACATATTTCAAAAAAATACAAGTAAAAACGGTTTTGTGTGGCAGGGCACCTTTTTAAGTGATTAAGTTAATGAAAAAAGCTGTGTGAATTAAACATGCTAATAGTGCTGGAGATATTGTAAGGCCAGGTGAAATTGGAGACAAAGCAATTGTGGAGTGAATGAGCGATTTTTAAAATGGAGTACTTCAGTAATTGAGGAAAAAAAAGAAAAGAATAGAAAATTCTGTACGAAAAAGCATAGAATGTCCAGAAAATGAAGAGGTGAGATGAGAGCGATGGAGGAAGACAAAGGAGGAACATACATTATGAAGTGAATGGAATAGCCAGAGATGACAGAGAGAGAGAGGGATATGAATTGTAAAGAAAATGAAAGCCCCCACCAAGCACTGACCGGAGAATCTCTCCAGCACTAAAGACATTTTAAACAAGGGAGAGAGCTGATGACTGAAGTGAACAAAGACGGGAGGGGGGCAAGAGAGAATGAGTGAATGAGACAGAGATGGTGAATGAGGCAGGGAAAGAGAGGCAGGGCAAGAGAAATGGGGAACAAATGCATCAGAGGGAGTTAAAGAGTGATTAAATGAAGCAGCAAGAGAAAGCAGGGAATGATAATGATCCTTGCGGAGTTAAGCGGGGGAGCATTAGGAAGGAGCAAGGTGGAGATAAAGTGAGTGACGGATGAGGGGAGCACCAGAGAAAAAGGAAACGGAGGGAAATGAATGGTAAAGACAAGATGACAACAGAGATAGAAAGGTGGAGGTCTTTCTCTTCCTGTCTCAATTCTTCTCTTATTTTCTAATACTCTCTCACTCACTGCCATCCCATCATTCAAGGGCTTCTGTTGTCCTGCTGTACAGTCTCTCTTGTTCTTCTGCTCTTCATTTCTTTATCCGTCCCCTCTATTGCTTTTTCTGTCGCCATGTTTCCTTTTTCCTCTTGGCTTTTAGACTTCCTGGTAATTTAGCCAGTAATACATCCCGTCTCCGAAACATAATATCACATTTTATATGCGTAAAGAGCATGTGTAGGGAGTCAAAGAGACCAAAATGGGGAACGAAAATGGAAAAAGAGATTTGGTCTTTAGCTCTATTAGTTGCTTTTCTTACCGTAATGTCAACATTAAGTACATTACTAAATATGGGGTCATTGATAATCTTATATGCTGTTTTGAGTTTTTCAGTATTAAGCTGTGTGAAGATCCTCTTTGACAAAGGGACAACAATACAAATACCAATAATCACAATATTATATATATTATCAATAATAATAATAATAATAGTAGTAGTAGTAGTAGTAGTAGTAGTAGTAGTAGTAGTAACTGATACCAAAGCCTTTTAATAGTCTAAAGCAAACAAATAAAATGTTAATTAGTGGTGACGATGGTAAAAGTAGGATTAAACAGGTTAATTATTGAATTTTTTTTTTCTAAATGT
Organism: Gymnocephalus cernua; assembly: GCA_023631565.1. Classification (NCBI taxonomy): domain Eukaryota; kingdom Metazoa; phylum Chordata; class Actinopteri; order Perciformes; family Percidae; genus Gymnocephalus; species Gymnocephalus cernua. Next base: position 13,736,188 of record CM042438.1, read on the forward strand.
TCCTTTACTGACTTGAGTTGCTTACTTGCGAAGTTGTGAATATGTTTACCTTACATCACATTTCTGTCTCCCATGATTTTTTTGTGTGTGTCATGTTTCATTTCCTCTTTTTCCACCAAAAATGGACCACCAGACATCTACACCATCCATCCATCACTGTACCAGCCAAAAAAAAGAAGTAAAAATCGGGAATTGAATCAAATCGTGACCTTGTCGAAAATGTAATTTGAATCGAGGATTTGGAGAATCGTGACACCTCTAATAAATATCACGTTTATGGTTTCGTTAATCAAATTTTTTGAGAAAAAAAAAAGGGAACATATCTACTGAGATTTGTACACTTCCAAGTACAATGAAGCACATAGTAATTTTAGGTATTTTCTCACAAGCTGCAAATCAATAGGAGCTGTTAAGCATTTGAGAGAACTGCGGAAAATCATTTAAAAGGTAACTTTGCAATAAGTCTGCCAGCTGTATGATTTATAGGAGTGCAATAAAGTAGCACAGAATGGTTTGAAGTGTTTGGAGAATTGGCCATAAACATGACTTCACCACTTTAACCACTGGAGGGCAAATTGAACAAAGTGTAGTGAGATCCATAAAGCAGTGACACATTTTAGCATATAATTTTTTTTTTACTTCGATCAAAGCAGGAAATGTTTGTCCACTTTGCTACAGCGAGTGATTTAAAGGAAGGCAGTTCAGAAAATAGAAAACAATATAAGTGTGCACTCATTCTATTTCCAACAATATTCTTTTTCATGGACCTTTTTATAAAACCATATATTCATCCATTTTCTGCCGTTTATCCGAGGCAGAGTCATGGTGGCAGCAGGTATCCAGACTTCCCTCTCCCCAGCAACATTTTCCAGCCTCTGTGGGATCTGTGGAGAGAGAGAGATCTTCTCTCCAGCATGTTCTGGGTCTACCTTGCCACTAGTTGGACGCGCCTGGAAAAGCTCCAAAGGAAGGCACCCAAAAGACATTGTGATCAGATGCCCGAAGCACTTCAACTGGCTTCTTTGGACGCAGAGGAGCAGCACCCTCTGGATATCTACTCTCCTTACCCTAACTCTCAGGATAAGCCCAGCCACCCTGCGGAGGAAACTCATTTTGGCCATTTGTTTCTGCAATTTCATTCTTTCAGGCACTACCCAAAGCTCATAACTAGGGCTTTGACGATAACCGCATCCACGCGATCAGCGGTGACGTCACACTACCGCAGTGATGACATCATCACTGTCATCACCGCTTTTTTATTTTTGTATTTTATTAAATTTTTTTTTTTGCTGGTGAAAGTTACAGGAGAACAGATGTTGTGTGATGTGAAATATAATGAAAACAATAATCATTCTTTAGTTATCCTTATCGACTGTCTTCTATCCTATATTCAAGGGATTATGGAGAAAAAAAACTTAAGCTGCTCGTCACTTCAGCTTTGCACAAGATGAAGGGCAGTCCATTCAAATGTATGGGACATCGATTTTATTATGAATTATTTCTGCATTTCTAACATTTAATATAATACACGGTAGGGAAGGCAAAGACATTTCTCCGTTCTCAGCTGAAGTTGATACGTTAACGTTACCGCTGCAGTGTTTACCATTGCACATTAGCCTAGCAGCAAGGGGAGTTTGCTTCTGCTTATGGCTTAATCCCGACAAAACAACACTGTTGATTTTAGCCTGCATGCACGTTTTGTAGCCTAAAACAGAGCAGCTTATGTTGGTAGAGAGAGCAACAAGTTAGCGGACTGCTGAGTCACCCTCTCTTCTCTCTGTGTGCTCAGCTGCTAGACCGCTGTGCTGCGAAGCGTCTGCCCTGGGCATTGTCAGCAAACTATAATTATTATTTTTTTTTTTACTTTATTGACAATAAAGCTTTCTGAACTGTCTGTGGAATAGACCGTAAATGACAGCGAAATGCAGTAATGCCTCACATTGAGCTGTACTGGAAACACTGTGCTGCAACATACAGTAGCTATGTCGTAAGGAAGTAATGACAACATATGAAGCCACCGTGGTATAAGAAGCTTGTTGTTTCATTGTTCACTTTTAACTCACTTTACATCATCTTTGCTATCCCTTTTTTCTCGCTTTATCGCTTTTTCTCACAGCCACACTCATATGCTACTCTTACTGCTCGCTCTCCTTGCGCAACCACACAGGCACTGACATCGCCTTAGGCGCCCTGCCATTTTCGCTCTAACTTACGTTACTCTTGTAACGGGGGTTGTGGTTAACCGCCATATCGCGGTGATACATTGCTTCTTCACTGCGGTAAGAAAAAATCTATACCGTCACAGCCCTACTCATAACCATAGGTGAGGGTTGGAACGTAGATCGACATCGAAAACCAAAGCTTTGCCAGCTTGCTTTTCACAGTAGTGCGAGGCGATGGACGTCCGGCAGCGCTTGATGTTCCAGTGATTATCCTGGAAATGAATGTTGTTGATCCAGACTAGTATGGGAATAATGTACCATCTCTGTTGTTGCCCCTCAGTAGTTGCTTCAGTTGCTGCTTAAGACAGCTGATCTGTACTCACCACTGATGCTGCTGTGTTAGGTGTCAGAGGTCTTTAATCACAATGGTGACCATATCACAGCTCCTCTAGGAGATTATTGTTTTGTTGCCCACTGAGGCTCTGCTGCCCTCCAGTCTACCAGTCAATTCTCTCTGTTTTAGACAGTCACCCTACCTTTTACAGAAATAAAATACTGAACTGAAATGACACTTCTGCCTTATAAAACATTCACAAAAAAGTTTTATACTCGACAGTTTCTTTGGTCTATCATAAGACATGATCATACACTCAACCCCCCCTCCCCCCTTTGTGTGGCACTTTAGTCACATTTGGTGTGATTTAAGAGCTAATGTCAGGAGGACGAGATAGACACCAGTCAGTTGTTTAATGATTAAAATTGTGGCAATTTAAGATTTGCAATGAGAGTTAAAAAACACCAAAGAAACGAACGTTGACCATCCAATCCACCAAGTTTTTCAAACTTGAAATAATGACTTACTCTCTGTTACTAATGTTGATGTTAATGTTAATGTCTTGCACAGGACGGTTACAATTTGGAACTGTTAAAACTGACAGTCAGACTCTGTTTCCACTTTCACCATAATCTCATTAAAAATGAATGACATTGAGTTTGCCGTCTACGATGTACCATCCTAATCGAGGTGTGTATGTGTGTCCTCAGCCGGGTCAGGCCCGGTTGTAGATGGACTTACAGATGGGATGTAAATGATATAGAGAGAAAGAAGATGATTTAGAGGGAGCAGAACAGAAAAAGAGAGTTCAGGACAGGTGGAGCATGAATAGGAGAAGAGGAAAGGACAGGAGCTGAAGAGAGGAGAGGGGAAAAACAAGGATGAACAAGGAATGAAGTGTACCCGCGTTGAGACAATTAGTCCCACCTGCAGCTAACTCAAACTGTGAATACTTTACCTGTAGGGCTGCAGCTATCGATTCTTTTTGTAATCGATTAATCTAGCAATTTATCAATCGATTAATCGGTTAATCGGATATATATATTTTTTTTGCGTTATTAAACAACCAAAACAAATGCTGCATAACAAAAATAATGTGGCTGTAAAATGATCAAGCATTTGGCTTTTATTTCTCAAAAGAACAGATGTATTTATTCCAACTCCAACATTTGGCAATTTAATTAAGTTTCATGCTGTAATCTAGCCCTGACATCAAAGTAAATATTTGTTTTATGTAGATTTCTACACCTGCAGCATTTACCATTAGTCTACCAACAAATAATATATAATTTCGGGGGTGAGCCTATTTGCTGTGGTAACCTAGCAACCTGTGTGTTTGTGTGTGCACGCGTGCCGTGCGTGAGGAAGAGTGAGAGAGACGTGTGTGTGTGTGTGTGTGTGTGTGAGAAGGGGTTCTTTTTTTTTAGGCTATACTCTCTTGCAATTGAACGTGAATAAGTTTACTACTTAAAAACATCAAAGCTAAAAATCATATCTAGTCAAACCACATCACGACATCGCTACAAATACAGTATGCGATTAAAATCAGCGGCTGCTTGGGCTACGTTACCTTGTTTCAGCGACGCTCGGTGAAACAGCGTGGAGTGGATGTTTTCGGTTCAGATGCTGAATCATTGAAGTCGTACTGCTGTGGTCTGCCAGGTCTACTTTGCAGGACTAGACACATTGCACCTTGTTCTCTTCCTTTGTTAGTATGTAATGATCCCAAACTTTAGACATTCTCTGCCGTTTCTGGACATCTTTACTCTCCGCCAGCGCGGCAACTAAATTCAAAATGTATCACACGCTAGTGGTGTGCTTCCTGAACAACGGTCCGAGTGGAACAATCAGATCCCTGCGTGTATAGTGCGCGTCATAGGAATTTAACGAGGCTTCGAGGCAGAGTTTTTGCCTGGAGGATTTTTTGTAATAGAGTTATTCGAGTAACTCAATGAATCGTTTCAGCCCTACTTACCTGTATGTTTGTGTCAGGTGTGCGTGTGTGTACACACACCTTGTGTGGTAGTGTAAGGTGTACACTGTGTCAGTGCATCTTTTAGGCTGTGAGCATGTGCTTTCTGGATGTGTGAGTGCATTGCGTCTGAATCTGTGAGCACGCTTCAAGATGGAAAGAAAGCTAGAGAGAGATCTCGCTGACAGTGAAGTTGTTTCTTCCCCGTTTTCAGTCCACCTGTGTAACGCTGGGTTACCACAGGCAGCTGAAATAACGGCAGAGCGGAGCGATTCGATTCATTCACTATGAGAACAGTGGCATGAGCAAAGTCCGCTGACGGCGGCGAAAGTGCCCGGATGTTTACCGGTAGCCAATCGGAGGGCAGACTCTCGAACGTGCCTCCAATATATTCTCCCATGTATACACACATGCTATATTTCATTGATTGTGATTTTCCTACAGCTTACTTTATGATACGTCTCTGTGTGCCTACAGGTAGGTACAGCTAGCTTGGCAGAGGGTTGGCCAGGCTGTTGGTATTCCTGCTGAGTTTTTATATACATTTTGTTTTAGTACTAGTAGCATTTTAGTAATGTTAGCATTGTAGCAATGACAACTAGCTGGTTGTTAGCAATACTTAACGTTATTTTAAATAAACTAAACAACTTTTTAAGCGGAAAAGTGTGTGACTGGAGTAGGAAACTTACCAAATAGTTTGTGATTGGCCAGAAAGAAACCGATAGAAACACATATCAACACAAACAAGTTGTCTGCAAAATGTGTACACCGTCGGCATCATGTTGTGGTGACACAATTTGGAGTCCGCTACACGTCAACGATACAGCGGCGTTGCAGTTGAAAAAAAGCTGCCTGTGGAAATCCAGTGTAATGCTCCACTATTCTTTTCCTCTCTACAAATGTTCTTTGCTGTTGGCATGATGCTCATTTCCTGCCTCATCTCGACACACCGAGTCAGTCCCTGCTGGTCTGTTCCACTGAATAACTTTCATCGCCATTATTATTTGCAGAATATGCTGAAATTTTCTCCCTGTAACCACAATACAAAAATCCCAGGATGCTGTGTGGGCTCTTATCCTTTCTTTCCCAGGACACCACACTTGTTATACTCAGTCTCACACACATACACTTGCTTTGTCATTGTTGTTGCATCAGAATTGTATGTTGCTGTGTTGTTGTCTGTTGCATCACCTGTTCGCATAGGGGTTGTATAAGGTATTTCAAATTGCTTAATGACTGTGAGCTCTCACCAACCCTTGTTATATACTGAACATATCACCTTCAGTGTTTGTGCGTACGTGTCTGTGTCTTGGAGGGACAATTTAGACTTAGCGTAAAATCTAGCTGTTTTAAACGATTGGTCACACAGCAGCATGGTGCTGCAAAATGCACGCACGCACGGGCGCACACACACACACACACACACACACACACACACACACACACAAAATACACAACACCATGTTTGTTTGACATATACTACAGCAATTAATCTTTAATGGGTTGACATTGAGAGGGAGGAATTTCCATTTTCAAAGGAAAGGGCCTCATATGTCTTCAAACAGAATGGCTCTATGACTGCATGACTTAAAACTACATTGTTTTGGTATCATGAAGCAATGACAAGCAGCAAAGGTGCCAAAGCATTAACTGAAAATCACATCAAAAAGAGTCACTATGTTTTAAATAAGTTTGGCTTTGGGAATCTTTTAAAATGATGACTCCACAACCACGTCATAAATGTGTTACAAAAGGATATATCAGTACCACAAGGATTTGCAGTGGTGTAAAAATCCTAAATTATACATAATGCTTAAGGTAAAGTACAGAAGTGTAGCAAGAGAATGTACTTAAGCATCAAAAGTAAAAAATACTCATTATGCCCCCTTCATATTGTCATATATTATGATATACTTTTTGAGTTTCACATCCCTCTGAAATGTAGTTTACTAAGGGTATAAAGTAACACCAAATGGACATACTCAGTTAAAGTACCTCATAATTGGACCAAGTGCAGATCTTGATTCTACTTAGTTACTTCCTTTCAGCCCGCAGGTCTGGATGTGGGCAGGAGACAGTCCAGACGGTTAGCGCCTTGCAAAAGCTTTGCTTCCTGAACCCAAAGTGCTCAGATGTATCGTCTACCCACACAAAAAACAAATGTATTTGGTCCCAGAATGGATTAAAATTATCTGTGTTGTGTGGACACTGCAGACAGAGAATCAATAATCATTGAAGCGAACCATGCTACCATTTACAGTGGGAATTGGGCTAGAAACATTTTATCTAGGTCTCCTAAATGGAAGAAATGGTGCCCGGATGTCCTCATGAGAAAAGACCCACGTAGAAGAGTAAAAATGTGCTTGCGTTGTCAATTAAGTTGTACCTACTAACAGAATGACCAAATCGGCCGATGGAGTGATTTTAGAGACAGGTTGGCATATGAAAGAAAGCTGAGATGGGGCACAGTCTTAAGGCAGCTTTTAAGGAGATTGTCTGCTTATAGGAAAAAGCTTTTCTAGTAGCAGTAGTGAAGAACAAGTACCTCCTCCTCAAAGCGTGCTGTCTCAAGCAGGTTTTTGGCTGGGTGAGAAGGGTCATGGGAATCTCTGCTATACTTTCCTGACACTTCGCTGGTCTTTGATAGAGCGACACACACAGCCACTGACCCTCTCAGCAGCACAGATGAGACTGCAGATATTTCTGAGGGGTAGAAGAGGGGAGCAAACCAGACAGTGATGGACGTTGTGCTGATGCTTATAAAAACAGATCTGTGGACTTGGATAAGTATTAGTTATAACATATGTACAGTTTTCTGCTGCGACGTGAAAAAACAGCCTCAATTGTGCTTGTTTTTTGTTGGTGGATGGTGGGCATACTTTGTGGAGTGTTTGAGATAATGATCCTTGGGAACGTGAACAACCCTCCCATGCTCATTTCTGTGCCTATTATTTTATAATAATGTGGCGCTTTATTGATCAGTATACGCCCTTCTGCCCCTCACCTCCATTCAGGTCAGAGCCTGGGGCTGGACAACGTGTCCTCCTGTTTGAGTGATGTCTCTCTAATAACTGAGCCACACTGCTGTCTGTAATATCCATGAGGGGATGAGTAGGCAAGTGTTGTAAAAAGTGTGAGACCTGCAGTCAGTCATTACAGTCGGCCGACCCATCTCGCATGGATGCCAGTGTGGTGTCATCACCGAGTTTGAGCTCTTTGACAGAGGGGGCACTGGAGGGGCCATCGTTGTTGTGAGGAGCATAGAGGAGGGAGGAGTGTGCACTTATCCCAACGAGTACCTGTGCTTTTTATTAGGACATACACAAACATGCCACAAATTATCCCCTGGAAGTACCAACTCATTTGAAGAGTATTTAGTTACCATGGCAACGCACACTGTGGCTCGGACAAGGGGCTCAGTGGAAAATGGACGATCGCTGAGTCTGTGTGTTTTGATTGTGTGAAGGAGATATTGATGAGGAGCGTCCATGGGTCACATCGATGCAAAATGTGATATGGTTGAGCTTTTGTCAGATGTGTCCGTAATAGGGCTTCATGATTATGGCCAAGGTGATAGTCATGGTTATTTTGATCAATATTGCGCTCACGATTATTCATCACGATTATTCATTGATTTTAGGGACAATATATTTGTATTGCACTTACACATGTTAATAAACAGAGCACTGCTTTCACTTTCATGTGTTGCTACATTCCTGCTAAATAACATCTTTGCATCAAAATAAGACTTAAAATAAGTGGTCACTGGTGAGGGGGGTGCTGCTGCACAAAACTCGAAGGAGCTGCTTTTCACTAAATGAAAATGGCTTGTCCACCTTAAAGTTCGGCCCTTAAAGTGACCCTTAAAGGGGCTGTATTCAATATTCAGAAAAAAAGTGGTCTGGGATTGCCTCCACACAGATCATTCCCTCATGGCCCTCATGTGCGGCTATAGTGCGTAGTTTCTGTCGCCCCCATGAGGAATTCTAAGTAATGATGACAACACTGTTCCTCACAACAACGATGGCCGCGCCAGTGCCCCATGAGTCAAAGAGCTCAAACTCGGTGACGACAACACTGTTGGTGCATCCACGCACAACAAGCCTTTGGTGATCACGCACTTACTCCTAATGGTTACAAAACCCATTACTAACAGGTTCAAGAGCAGTAAGGCAACATCCGTGTCTGACCTTGTAGGAAAAGCCACACCAGTGGTTATTCGTGTTTGTCTTTGCTGTCAGTCATTTTCTTTGTTTGGATATTAGTCTTTTTGCTGAACGTGTAGGTCTTTTCTTAGTAGTACAATCATTGTCTGAAACATTTCGTGGGCGCTCACCTGCAACAAGGCAGTCCTCTTCGTCTACAAAGCTTAACACTGCTGTTGTCCGTTCTCGTCGTTGACGTAGAACGCATCACTCAAGCTGCTGCGTACAAAAGTCGCCAGACTACACCATTTTGTAAACCTAGCCATACTAACAAATACAGATAGAATTTTGTGGAGCTGATAGGCTTAATAAGGTTTGTATTAACTTATTTGGCAATGGCTTGAATGTAACTGATGTTCATTAATATAAAATAGTTGTGCACTATATATCTGTAAGTCTGGATAATTGACACTGCTTATTGTATTACAGAATAAGTAGTCCCTATGAAAATTGCTAGCTGCATTGCTGCTGTAGATGCCACCAGAGGTAAGTGAGATGGTATGTAGAAAGATAGGGTGGATCAATCCTTTATGCTCAAGTGTAGAATCATCCTCCATCATTAAGCAGTATATCATGGGTCAGGCTATCTCAACAGTGCTTTATCAGTGCTGGAGTATGGTCACACCCTTTTATCATTCTGGGATAGGGGAAAAAACACTGGCTTGATTGCATTTCTTTAAACCAATCACAATTGTCTTGAGTGGCGCTAAGTTTCAGATGCAGCAACGGTGCCCTTGCAAAATAGATAGCGGAAGGGGAGGAGAATGCCTGTCATCCGGTAAACCAGACTAACGGCATCAACACACTGGCTGCAGAAGCGTCACGCAGCAAGGCACCAATGTTACCCAATCTGTCAGACACCGGCTGCGAACAGGAGCCGAGCGCCCGCGCCGGCCCTCGGGCTGCAGAGAATGCTTCGGCGTCTTCTCTATTTCTTCCACGAGCTGCGATGTGTCAAGCCAGGTCGGTAATCGAACACAGGAATGCCACACGCAACCACCAATAAAGGCCTCTCAAACAGGTAGACACTTTCACACACACTGCAGCTTTCTGTAATCAATGGCTATAGATGTTAGTGTAGACACACATACACACAGTCATACACACACATACAGCAGAATGACACTCCGTTTCAGCTGGACCAACCCATACCTGCGGTTTATCTAGAAAATGAGACATGCAATACACACAAGAGTTAAACTCATTCTGTCGCACGCACGCACGCACACACACACGCAACCCAAGTGACCCTGCAGTTTTCTGTGATTCTGTGATTGATGAGCCTATTGATGTTCCATATGGTTCATCTCTCGGGTTATGACCTAATGTATTGATCCAAGACTGTGTGAGTCTTTGTGCATGTGCGTGTTTTCTATCTGTTTTACATTATAATATAAATGTGTGTGGCGAGGCTGTCTGTCTTGATGCATGTGTACGTGTGAATGGGTTGTGTGTCAGTCTTTCAGGAATGTGCTTGTTTGAGGTGTGTGCGTGACCTTCTGTCCTTGATTACAGGCAGGGCATGATTGGAATAATCGCTCTGCTGACGGGGGGCTTGTCACTGAGGCGTTCAGTCCCTCACCTGAATCCTACATATGAGATGTTTGACGTTTTGGCAAGTGCTTTGAACAGTGGTGAAATGTGGATGACATATCAAAACTACCCATGATGACATTGTTTTTAAAACTTCGCTGGACAGGTTTTTTTTGTCTGATTTTTAAATGCGCTACTCTGACATTCATCTAACCGAGATGGAGCAGAGTTGCTCAGTTGTTTTAAATTCATTTCTAGTGTATGCTTACTGGGAGAACACTTTCTTTAACACAGGAAATTAATAATCGCAAAAAATAAAGTATGCAGGTAAATCATATTCTAGATGATTTCTGAACCCTGGTGGTTCAAACTGCCTTTTTAGGCCGTGATCAGGCGGAGTGCGTTTGTAGGTTGCAAAATGTGAGACACATTGCACTGCCTTTTTTGTTGACGACGCCTCCATCAGACCAGTTGCGTCTTTTTGTTATTCTTGCTAGGCAACCATTGGATTACCCATCCTCAGCCAACCGTTATTTTTCTGCAAAGTAAAATGACACTGAGCGTTATTTCCGCTCGGAGTACACGTTTTTGCAACTCGAATCGTTCAGGGTGCACTGGAGAAGAAAAACGTGATGCGCTCAGCAACGCAAAAGCAGCGAGCAAAACGCTTCACTCTCATATAAAAAAATTACAAAAAGACGCCCCAGGGGCCTTAGTCTCCTGCCAAGTGCAGTTTACTCCGTATTCACACTAGTTGTAACACTTCACTGGTACTTAGTTATTTTGCAAGGGATCGTCAGTCCAATACCTATCGACTCAGTCTTTCGTTCACTGACTAGATGCCATTGCCAATTGCCTAAGCAGAAATATGGTGCTAAAAGGACATTGCCTGGCTAAACCTTTTTTTATAAGAAATCTCACAAGACATAGTTTAATGTCTTTTAATGAATACAACTTGTTATTTTTAGGCTACACATTAGTTACATATACACTAAAGTAAAGCCATGCATTTCATGCATTCACCAAAGCTCAACGTCTGTTTTGGGAGGCAGTACAGAAATATGTCATGATTGGAGAAAAAAAAGGGCTTGCATAGAGATGAACATCTAGCCTATGTAATTCTATTTTAATGTATTCTATGATACTACATACTGTTGATTCATCATGCCAGCATGAGGAATAAAACCTCTTCAGAGTAGAGGATGGATAGATGAAAGGTAAAAGCATAATAGAAAGAGTCACAAGGTCATTGACATCAGTAAGTGCTATCTATATATACTATAGATCTCTAGAGTAGGGATCTGCAACATTGTTTAAGCAAAGGACCCCTTAGCTGAAAGAGAGATGGAGCAGCGAACTACATATATTGTATAAAATTAAGGTGCATATTCAACTG